>CAJUYG010000705.1:10391-31788 GCA_910591675.1 Galerucella calmariensis | reverse complement strand
CGGAAAAGTATCACTTTCCGCACTAGTTAGGTAAACTACTATTTTCTACGACCGAGCGTTTTAACCCACTTTCCCGCACGCATTTTTTAAAAGTGTCACTTTCCCGCACTAGTGCGGGAAAGTAAAATTATGCAAATTTTGACCTTCTTAGATAGTTTTTTACTTCGGAAGCTATAACTATTGTTACAACAGGTGAATAAATAGTCCATCAAATAAAATCTACATGTTTTCTAGCTTTTTGTTGCATTTTTAATTTTTTGAAAATATAAAATAATGAAGTAATTTTGATGTAACCCTGTACATTCTTTAAAGTAGTGTCATAAAACTACTATCAAACCACCCGGGTTTAATTGATATAAGAAAAATATATCAAATGAAATTCTTTTATCTACAAATGACTTAAAACCGTTGCTGTCACCTTCATCGTCATCTTTATGAGACCTGCAACCGATGCCATCCTCATCAACGTCATCTACTCACCAGTTAACACCAAATAACTCCACCGGACCGGCAATTTTAAGTAATTCGCAGAATGCAACAAATTGTGCTTCTAGTATCAATATATAAAATGCTATTCAAAAGTCCCCTCCCCCCCTTGTATCTTTTGATTAGCTGCACTTACATTAATAAAATTTGGAGGGTGAAAATGAAGTGTTGTAAACTTCTCTACGAATAGTAACAGGTGACGTAATAGTAATAGATGACGTCACTGTGCCACTCCGGTCAATAATTTCAAATGGGACCTTATGGCAAGTGATATCTCGTTTGAAAGGCATTGACATTGGCTACATAGCCATATTAATTTTGTTTGGGATTAAACTAATTTTGACGGATGAATTAAATGAATACCAAAATTATTATTTCACATTTAAATATTGAAGATTTTTCAGTCCGCCTCTGGTTAGTTGTCAAAAAATTGACGATTTTAATTTAATAGTATTTGTTGCTTTGCAAAGTTTTTTTAAAAAGCTTAAATATTTAATTTTATTATTGTTTAACGAGACGTTTAGGAAAAAGTCAATGTTTGGGCAGGTATTTTGGGAAACCACATAGTTGGTCCTGTATTCCTGAATTCAAATTTAAGTGGTGAAGTGTATCTGGAGATGTTACAAAATACAATTGAGCCGTTAATTCTCGAAATTCTGGAAGATTATCCAGATGAATTCGGCCATCTGGAAATAACATTTCAACAAGAAGGTGCTCCTGTACATTATAATGGTGCAGTAAGACGTTACCTGGATGAAGAATATCGAGGTAGATAGATCGGCCGGCGAGGTCCTATAGAATGGCCAATTCGGTCACCAGATCTGACATTACATTTTTTCCTATGGGGGTACTTGAAATCCAAGGTTTATACTATGGCACCAGATAGCATTGGCGTTTTGAAAGAAATAATTATTGAAGAATGCAGTGCAATTTCAGCTGACACATTCGAACGAGTACGGCAAAAGTTTACTAATAGGATGTATTACTGTCAGGAAGTAGACGGAGCACATTTCGAACACTTGCTATAAGAATCCATTGTTGATATTTGATTAATTAAATTTAAAAAAATAATTTCGATAATTTTGGTATTTATTTAATTTATCCGTCAAAATTAGTTTAAACCCAAACAAAATTAATATGGCTATGTAGCCATTGTCAATGCCTTTTAAACGGGATATCACTTGCCATAAGGTCCTATTTAAAATTATTAGCCAGAGTGGCACTGTGACGTCATCTATTACTATTACGTCACCTGTTACCATTCGTAGAGAAGTTTACAACACTTCATTTTCACCCTCCAAATTTCAGTAATGTAAGTGTAGCCGAAAGATACGAGGGGCAAGGGGACTTTATTAGCACTGTATAACAATAGTGGTTTTGGTTTTGTATATGTATGTTGAAATAAATAAAATAACTTTTGAAAAATGGGTTGGTACACTTTTTTGTATATAGGGTCGTAGAAAAAATAATGTTCCTAACTCGTTCCTAACTGCGTTAAGTGTCTTTCCAGCCCTTGACCGCGGTCAACTGCAGTCGCGTGCGGGAATGTATCACTTTCCGCACTTGTTAGGAAAATAACTATTATAGAAGAATTGGTTTTATTTGTTTATTTAATTATACTTACGTATAGTTTCCTCACGCCAGTGGCGGTTTCAAGCGGTTAATGGGGTATTTACCCCTCCTAAGAATTTTTCGCTTATCAATTTTTATTGTTAAAAATTACCGATATTCCATATTTCAAATAAATAACATAACAATATCGCTTTATTTTCAATCATTCGTCAGTCAGTAGTCTCTTGTCGCATCTTTTAATTAATTTTAACATTAATTTTGATCAAATGTTTAACATTAATTTCGATAAGACGGTTATTACTCCATTAAAAACGCTAAATTTGCATTGCAAATTAGGTAAATAGGGAAGCTTACTTTCAATTTGAACACGTTTGACCTTGAACATTTTCAAAAATCGGCCGCGGCACTATTAGACCGTCAGCCCGCTGCAAAAAAGCGTGATGATAGTTAAACGTATGCCTCCTCATTTTCATTAACAATCAAGCGAAATAAATATTTGCCCGTGGGGGAAACGACAGATAATTCAATTGCTTATTGCAATGAAAAATTGCATTTTGAAATTTTAGTTTCACGTATGCCGAGACACCAAACGTTAGTTTATGAAAAAAAAATCCATCGCAAAATGATCGGCATACGTGCAGCGTGCAACTCAAGGGCTGGCACACACGCTTAAAAGTGTAAAAAATTATATTAATACTTATCACGTATGCCCCTTTGCAATTGGCCTAAAGTGCACAGATGTCGAAGTGCATACTATAAAAGTATGCCGTTTGAAAAATATATAATTTTCAATGTTAATTACACTTTGCAATTTCAATTGAATATGAAAATGTCATTGCCAATACCCTTCCAATCGATACAGGTGTATACAGGTGCCAATATACTTAGGCGCGATAGAACCGTATGCCCTTCGAAATCTGTGCACTTTAGGCCAAAAAGGTCCAATTGCAAAGGGGCATACGTGATAATATGATTTGGTAATAATATAATTTTTAACACTTTTGAGGGTGTGTGCCAGCCCTTAAGTTGCACGCTGCACGTATGCCGATCATTTTGCGATGGATTTTTTTTTCATAAACTAACGTTTGGTGTCTTGGCATACGTGAAACTACAATTATTGCAAAATGCAATGTTTCATTGCAATAAACAATTAAATTATCTGTCGTTTACCCCACGGGCAAATATTTATTTCGCTTGATTGTTAATGAAAATGAGCAAAATTACCGAATCTCAAGGAGGCATACGTTTAACTATCATCACGCTTTTTTGCAGCGGGCTGACGGTCTATATTGGGGCACGTGGCCTATTTAAGATAGAATTTTTATCACTGGACATCAAAAAAGGTTCGCCATCCCTGACATATGATGTGCTCTGAAGTTCCCTCTTCTAGGCGGGTTGTCTCTGTTCTAGATTACAGAATATACGTATGGCATGGTTCTAGATCCCGCTATCAATTATTGTCAATTTTTTTCAAGGACCTTTGATACGAAAATATTATTGAATAAAAAAATAGTATAATGACCTACTAGAAATGGGATGAAGTGAAGTGAGCAAGTTCTAAAAACAGTTTTTCAAGGATATCTCCTTTTGCCATTTTCAGGAATAATGTCACTGATAATGAGATGTGCAAGGTTTTGACAGGGATCAAAAAAGAAAGTAAATCATCATAACTGATTGTGTCCAATCGAAAAAGTATTAAAAAAGGTATTGAAACTGGAAATTTCCAAAAAACTTATAAAGCGAAACTCGAAATCGAATATAAAATATTTCTGGTTACTCTCAACAAGTTTTTGAAAGGAAACAGTGAATGCTTTCGCGATTATATTTAAATATTCTTCTGTCTATTATTTCAAATAAAAAATTGGTTATTATTTTGAATGTAATAGTAGCAATAATGTATTTATCATATCCTATAACTTTTAATAGATGACTATTTAGAAACCAAGAACAATTTTTTACATAACATCGAGTAAAATCCAATGGATAAACAATCATTTACGAAAAAATATCAATGAAAGAACAACAATTTCAATTACAAAATATCTAGCTCGCTGAAAATGAAATTTAACTGGATATCAATACTCTTACCGGATAAAATAATTAAATTCCAAACTCTGGCCACATTAAATAACACACACGAAAATATTTCTATCTTATCCCAGTGTTAACTGCCGAACTGCGAAACCAGAAATGAACAATTGTTTCAAAAAACTTGGTACTAACAACAATGTGTTTTAAGGTCGTTTCACTTTTTTCTTTCACTATATTGTTTTTCGGTAAATATTTCTAAGCTAGTAAAATTAGAACATTCGTTTTATTTAAAATATTGTTTAATCGATTAAAATCGATGTTTGAAATCGACGATACCAGGTCACTTTAAAACAACTCCTATCAAAGACGAACGGACAAGTAGTACTAAATCACATTTCAATATTTTAATCTTATTTAATTTTCTAGAAATATACAAAGACGATAGACAGTTGTTATTATCAAAACTAATAGAATTAGGCCAGACGATACGGGTAACAACTACAAGAAATTAGCAATACGGCTGATTTTTTTTTCATAAGTACCTTAAAGTATGTAGATTAATATACAAAAAAGTTAACCAGTTTATCGATTTTCCAAATTAGAAAAAAAAATCAAAAAACTTTTTTTTCCCGAAATTTTTCAATATTTCGCGCTGGGAGAAAGGTGAAAAGAAAATAAAATACCACCGTATAGAAGGAGTGTTTTGAGTTTCTTTCGTCCGAGCAATGATTTGTCCGGAAAAAATTTGGTAAACTAAGTATGCGCTCCGCATCCGATCGACTCTATTTTCTGAAGCGCGGAGGAGTTTATAATGATAAACTATTGTACAGTTATAATGTAGATATAAATAATTGTAATACGGCGTTTTGAAGAGGAGAGTGTCGGCTCTAAGATGGTATTTTTGTCATAGCACATAATAATTTTTAGCAAATTACTCATATATAATATAAATATTATATATTATATGTAAAAACCAAGTATCTCAATAAAAAATATAAAATATTATATAAGAAGGTGGCATTGAAACAGTTTTTCTAAGGATGGAAACTGTTATTTAGGAGGTCTGTTCCATAGATAAAATTTACGGATAATTAATTTTTCCCAATTACGAAATACGGCACTTCATTATTTTGTAAATTTTAGAAATCTTGAACTTACAAGAAAATATATACAGTGTGGAAACCACTTATGGAATAAAATTCTTTGTCATTATTTTAGAAAATTATAAAAAATTCCGAGACACATCAACTTTTGAATTAAGTTGTGCGTTATGTAAACATAAATTTGAATGTACAGGGTGATTCACGCAAGTATTCCATAGTCGGTGTTGTTTTTTTAATGAAACACCCTGTATATTTGCAAATTTGTGAAATCCTCTCAATAAACCGATTCCAACAAACTAAATGATCTATGGTCAATTGTGAATTATACAGGGTGAAATTTTTAAATTAATAATTTATTACGCTTGAAATATTGGTAAAGTGAAGTGGGGTATATGAGATAATGGGGCAATTGTGACAGTCGGTTTAAAAATGGCTATTTAAATAGATATGCTTGTGCTACCTATTAGACAGAGCTCGAAATATGCTATTCTAGTGACCCGTCACTAGAAACTGTCGAAATTCAAACTTGGATTTCAGTTGAGCACAGATAAGCGAAGGGAGTGTTTCGCTCTTATGCAAATTTCAATATACCTTTACCCCGTTCGTGCAATAATATATTATTTTTGCGGTATGTAGGAGTAATAATCTAATTTTTATTTACTTAATAGTTCATAGTAATTAAGAGAAACATATTATATTGGTTATTCAATTGAATACTTAATATTTTCTTCGGAATGCTGCTAGAACACATTTGCCCCTTGAAATGATACTGAGCTTCAGCAGGATATTGTAAATCTACTACACAATCCTATCATTGATAGACGTGGAAAGTACGAGTTTCCAGTTTCTTTAAAAAACTTCAACATTCATCATTAACTCTGACACATTTAGAAGTGTTTTGTATCAAGTTTTATTAGTTTCTGTTCCTTTGTTCCATGATTGTTTATAATAGTTAAAAATGTTCTGTATTTTTTTCAACGGAATGAATTACAAAAAAACACATGCACAGAGCTTGGAATGAATTTTAATACAATAGCCCCAGAGTAAAAAGTGTGTTATTTACTACAAAAATATAAACTTTAATCACAATTGCCCCAGTCCCTGGGGTAAATGTGATATACTGACATGATTTTAAAAAACATCCCGCAACAATTACAACATTAAACTTCATTCAAATTTCTTGCACACAATGAATACAAAACCCCTTCAAAAGTATAAGATTTTTTTTCTAAAATTTTTGAAATTGTTCTTGGCATCTTTATGTTGAATGAAAGTTGAACTATTCAAAAAGTAGATCACATTTACCCCATTTCACCTTACTTACTTTTTTAAATTAGCTAAATATTAATTTATCAAAAATCTAAACTAACTAATTATTAGACGTATTTGTATATTAAACAAAACGCCCATGAATTTATCAAAAATACCTAAAAATTGCCTAAAAACGCCAAAAATTAGACAAAGTCGGTAAATAATGTGGATTGTTTTCTATACTGTCAGTTGTTGATGTGTTGACAGTTTATACTGAAAAAGTAAAATCTTTGTCAAACACTCTTTCCTTGTCGACATAACAATAGAATATTTAACTGAGACTCACCGATTTGAGATTTTAATGATGATCGGGTACGGGGATAACTGCAGAAGTCAAGTTGAAGTGGTAAACTTATTTAATCACAGGTATCCCGAATTGCCTAATATTTCCCAAAGTACTGTGTCTAAAATTCATGCACAATTCAGAGAACTTGGACATGTCAAACCATTGAAAAGAAAACCACACTTCGTTGAAGATGATGTGAAAGTGGATATTTTGTTAAGTGTCGAAGAGAATCCAACTTCAAGTACACGTCAAATTGCCCGTGAAAATAATGTTAGTCATACAACTGTTCTAAGATGTCTCCATAAAGAAAAACTTCATCCCTACAAATAAACTTTTGTGCAGGAGTTAACAGAAGACGATCCAGATCGTAGAATGGATTTGTTGGAACACGCTGTGCATCCTTTTACAACGCTTTTACATAGTAGACTATGTTTTATGTTTTTATTACTATTGTAACTAGAATAATTGATATTGTCAGTTAGTTAGAAGTTGTCAATTAAAAGTTAATTAAAAAGTCACCTTCTCAAAGAATTTATTTCATTTAAAAGAACCGCGAACCCAACATTATTGGCATCCCTGGTAATTTGAAAGGAAGAAAATGCAGTCTATGAAACTAGAGAGAAAAATAATCAAAGACGCTGCAAGAAAACATTTCCAAGAAATTGAGAAGGTAGGATCGGACGATAAGAAGAAGATAAATGAATTACTGCAACAAGTTTTATTAAAAGCAGAAAAGGTATTCTTCCTTGACAACAATATAAAAGAATTGCTTTGTAATGAAGAACCCAGTGACAAAGATTTTAATGAAGAAATAATAGAAGAAATGGAATTTTGCACTGAGGTAACAAAATATACAAGCGAATGCAATTTTTTATTAGAAAATTTGAAAGAAGTAAAAATGGAGGTTAAAAAAGGAACAATGAACAAACCAAAAAATTTTAACCTGCCAAAATTAGAAATAAAAAAGTTTGACGGAAATGTCAAGAATTGGATCAATTTTTGGGGTCAATTTCGAAAAATAGATGAAGATCCAGATTTGCCAAATGAAGACAAATTTCAGTACCTCATCCAATCCACCGAAGAAAACTCGCCAGCCCGAAATTTGATAGAAAGTTTCCCACCCTCAGCAACCAACTATAAGCTTGCCATTGACCAACTCAAAACTAGGTTTGCACGAGACGAAGTTTTAATTCAGGTTTATGTAAGAGAACTTTTAAGCCTAGTTTTAAATCAACATATTTCACCGGAAAAAACAGGTATGGCCTTATCTACTTTGTATGATAAATTAGAAACACAGCTCAGGGCGCTGGAAACATTGGGTGTGACTAGTGATAAATACGCCGCAATGCTTTTACCATTGGTTGAGTCAGCTATACCACACGAATTGCTAAAAATTTGGGAACGAAACCGTTTAACTAATAATAAATTTATCAATGAATTACAGGGTCTTTTGCAGTTCCTAAAAGCCGAAGTGGAAGCAGACGAGCGACTAAAGCTTGCACAAACCAGTTTTTCTTTGAACAATGGAGTCAAAATGGGTACGGATAGGTGCTCTGTAGAAATGTTGCATGTAAAAAATACTTTCCCCAAAGGTAAGCCCAATTTTCCTTGCATATTTTGCGATACAAACACTCATAACAGTCAGGATTGCATAAGAGCACAAAAAATGACATTGGAACAGAAAAAGACAACAGTAGCAAACAAAAGAGGTTGTTTTTCGTGTCTGAAACCCAATCATAGTTTCAGAACTTGCAAATATACAGTTAAATGTATAAAATGCGCGCGAAAACATCACACTCTTATGTGTCCTGATCTGCATGAGAAGGAGAAAGAAAATAACGGAAATAGGCAGGAAAAAATTGAGCAAACGATGACAACGGTGAATTCAGAAACTTTGCTTCAAACAATTAATGTCAAAATTGTTTCTGATAATAATAGATCTAAAACAGTAAGGGCTCTGCTAGATACCGGCTCACAGCGTTCGTATATTTCATCAAAATGCGCTGAAGAGTTAGGGCTTATTGAAATCGGTGAGGAAAATATTGTTCAGGGAATGTTTGGCGGCTTGCGGAGTGATCCAAAAATTCATAGATTATTTAAAGCAAATGTTCAAAATTTAGAAGAAACTTTTAACATTGGTATGTCTTTGCTTGAACAGAATAAAATATGTCATTATATACCAAAGCTGAACGATATAAATATCATTAAAGAGTTGAAATCAAAAAACATAGTGATAAACGACATTGCTTCTAACAATTTTGAAATAAATTTATTAATAGGAGCAGATATTTTCGGAAAAATTCTTACAGGAAACATATTAAAATTAAATGATTCTCTAGTAGCTGTAGGTACAAATTTTGGTTGGACCCTAATGGGTCAACAAAGCTGTATAAAAAACAATTTGTTTGTCTCTACTTATTTTTCTGATTCTTCTTTGGCAAATTTATGGAATTTAGACGTGTTGGGCATAAAAGAACCAGTAGAGAAAAAATGCCAGGAAGAATTGGAGATTCAGACACTGGAAAAATTCGTGGAGAGCACCAGAATGAATGAAGAAAACAGGTACGAGGTGTCTCTACCATGGGTCGACGGTTTTCCCAATATTACGTCAAATTTTAAACTTGCGGAAAATCGATTATTTTCAAATACAAAGCGTTTACTGTCAATGAATAAATTTAAGGATTATGACAAAATATTTAATGAATGGGAAGAAATGGGAATTATCGAAGAAGTCGAGCTAGATGAATATGAAAATGAAGATGGACACCACTACTTGGCGCATCATGCGGTCATAAAGGAAGCAAGTTGCACAACAAAAATAAGGCCAGTATTTGATGCGTCACAAAAAGATAAGAACGGTAATTCTCTTAACGATCTACTAGAAAAGGGTCCTAATATGATAGAGCTAGTTATTCCACTTATTCTAAAATTTAGATTACATAAAATAGGGGTAACAGCAGATATCGCAAAAGCATTTTTACAAATTAGTATTAAAGAAGAAGATAGGAATTATTTGCGTTTTATTTGGTGGAAAGATTACGAACAACGACAAATTAAAATATTTAGACATTGCAGGGTTGTTTTCGGGTTAAAACCTAGTCCGTTTCTTTTAGCAGCTACACTAAATTTACATTTGAAAAACGAGACAAAATTTAGAGAAACAGCAGAACAACTTTTAAATGCATTTTATGTTGACAACTGTGTTTATAGCGTCAAAAACGAAAAGGATTTGGAAAAATTTATGGGGGAGTCAAAAGATATCTTGACAAGAGCAAACTTTGATTTAAGGGGGTGGACTTATAACGAACCAAATAATGATAATTTAGTACACCAGGAAAACAAGGAAACTAAAATCATTTCTATTCTAGGGATACGATGGAACTTTGCAAGCGACATTTTAAAATGCGAAATTAAAAATTTGGGTTCACTTGAAGACATTCCTAGAACAAAAAGGGGTATTTTATCAGCAACTCAGCGAGTTTTTGACCCCATTGGTTTCACAGCTCCTTTTACATTGTTACCAAAGCTTATGTTACAGGAAACCTGGAGCTTGAAACTTATGTGGGATGAAAAATTGCCTGAGGATTTGAAAAAACGATTTGAAAATTGGTTGAATAGTGTAGATCTTTTAAGTTTTTGTAGTATTCCTAGATATTTGATAAATAATGTAGAAGATGAAGAAATGATAACACAAAAATCTCTTCACGTTTTTGTAGACGCATCAAAGTTGTCTTATGCGGCTTGTGTTTTCCTTAGGTTTGAGAATCAAAATTCAGTTTTTATTAGGCTTTTGTTAGCAAAAACTAGGTTAAGTCCCATAAAATCAGTTACTTTACCTAGACTCGAATTAATGGCTGCTTTAATAGGAGTAAGACTAGTCGAAACGGTTAAAGAAGTAGAAGATTTCAAAAACCTGGAAACTACTTACTGGAGCGATTCCATGATCGTTTTGACCTGGATAAAAACAAAGGGGTTGTGGAATACCTTTGTTGGAAATAGGATCAAAGAAATAAGGAAATACAGCAGAGCAGATGAATGGTGTCACGTACCGGGAGAAATGAATTCTGCCGACGTTTTATCACGTGGTTGCAGTGGAAAGCAGCTTATGGAGAAAAAATGGTGGCAAGGTCCAGATTGGCTAAAAGAAAGTAAAGAAAAATGGCCAAAAGGGAAAATATATGCTACAGAAGAAGAAATTGAGAAAGAACAAGAAAATGTCATATGCTCAAATTTAGTAGAGACTTCAGTAGATGAAGTATTTTGGCAGAAAATAAACCAAGTTTCAGAATATAACAAAATTAAAAGAATTATTGGATGGATTTTGAGATATGGTAATAATTTAAAAAACAAATTAAGTAAAAAGTGCCTTGAAGCAAAACGAAGAAACAAATACGTACATCTTAGCACAGAAGAACTTGAAAGAGCAGAAACATATCTTTTAAGAATAGTGCAAAGGAAAGATTTAGGTAAAAATCTGAAAGGAATGCGTAAATTTGAGTATTTTAAAGATAGTAATGGGATTTTAAGAATAAAAACAAGACTGGAATTTGGCAATTTTACTGAAAATTTTAAATACCCGATTATCCTTCCAAGTAAAAATGAAATTGTTAAGAAAATTATTATAGAAGAACACGAAAATAGCTGTCATGCAGGACCAAAAGTTTTATTGGGAGTCATCCGAGAAAAGTTTTGGTTACTGAAAGCCCGTAAAACGATAAATTCCATAATATTTGCCTGTGTAAATTGTAAAAGACATACATCTAAGCCACTTGAAACTCCTTTTGCGCCTCTACCTGCAAACAGAATAAATGACGCTGGGGTTTTTGAAATTGTGGGTGTTGATTTAGCAGGACCCTTACTGTTAAAAGATGGCAGCAAAGTATGGATTGTATTATTTACATGCGCAGTCTACAGAGCAGTTCATCTTGAGCTAGTTAAATCACTTTCAACAGAAGCATTTTTGTATTCATTACGACGCTTCATCAGTAGACGTGGTAGACCAAACACTATTTATTCAGACAACGGGACAAACTTTCGTGGCAGTGATAATTTGTTTAAAAAATTAAATTGGGAGGAAATTGAAAATTTTTCAGGTCTTAAAAGAATTAAATGGATGTTTAATCCACCTTCGGCTTCGTGGTGGGGCGGATGGTGGGAGAGATTAGTACGGGTTGTAAAAGAACTGTTGCGTCGATCTTTGGGAAAAGCATCGCTCTATTACGTTGAACTATACACTGTACTATGCGATGTAGAAGCAGTAATTAACGAGCGACCTCTCACCTATGTTTCCAGTGCCGATGATTGGGAGATTCTTTGTCCTGCAAGGTTTTTAAGGCCCATACAGTCGGCAGGAACAGATTTTTCGGGTGACGTTGTTGATTTGGACCAGGTAGACGAGTTATTTTTAAAAGGGCGTTTCACTTATTTGCAAAATATTCGAAATTTGTTACGTGAGAGATTTAAAAAGGAATATCTTGCAGAGTTAGTTAATAAAGGTCACAGGCAGAAGACAGAGAAAATCAAAGTTGGTGACGTAGTTTTGGTCGGAGCAGACAATCTAAAACGGGTTCTTTGGCCAATGGGAAAAATAATAGAAATTTATGTTGGAAAAGATGGAATAAGTCGTGTTGTAAAAGTAAAAACTAAAAACGGAGTACTAATTCGACCATTCCAAAGAATTTATCCATTGGAATTGGGAACATCGACAAAATCAAGTAGTAAGCACGTTATCACTGCGGAAAAGGGACAAGAAGTTAATAAAGAGGAGAACCAGAAAACAGAAAAGAAAAGTGAAGAAGAAGTTAGAAGATCGAGGTTTGGTAGGATTCTGAAGGCTCCGGTAAGGTTGGGCGAAGAATAAGCTTGGGGCCGGAGAATGTTGGAACACGCTGTGCATCCTTTTACAACGCTTTTACATAGTAGACTATGTTTTATGTTTTTATTACTATTGTAACTAGAATAATTGATATTGTCAGTTAGTTAGAAGTTGTCAATTAAAAGTTAATTAAAAAGTCACCTTCTCAAAGAATTTATTTCATTTAAAAGAACCGCGAACCCAACAGGATTTCTGTGAAAGATTGATGAATAAGCTGAACAGAAATGAGATAGCTCTTGGTACACTTCTTTTTTCTGACGAATCAACATTTACATTGAATGGAGATGTAAATCGACAGAACTGTAGATATTGGTCATCAGAAAATCCTAATTGGATGCGTGAAACACATACTCAGTATCCTCAAAAGGTGAACGTTCGGGCCGGTATCATAGGCGACCATATTATTGGCCCTATATTTATAGATGCAAATTTGACAGCTGAAAAATATTTAAATATGCCTAGAAATGAAGTAATTCCTGCGTTGGCAAACTTATATCCCAACGCAATAGATCCTAGCTTACCGAATGAAAATGTTTGGTTCCAGCAAGACGGGGCAACACCCCATTATGCTTTATTGGTAAGAACTTATTTAGATGAAATCTTTCCCAATAAATGGATTGGACGAAGAGGTACTATTGAGTGGCCAGCTAGATCGCCAGACCTCACGCCGTTAGATTGTTTTCTGTGGGTTTATCTCAAGAACAAAGTATATGCAACACAACCAACAACATTGTAGACCTCAAAGACAGGATAACTACAGAAATACGGAATATTTCTCCCCAAATTTCAAACAAAGTTGAGGAGGAGTTCTATAGGAGACTGTGTTATTGCCAACAACTAGGTGGAGAACATTTCGAGCAATTATTTCAATGTATTGAAATCAAATACATCAGGTATTTTATGTATGTGTTTAATAACTGTGAAAATAAAAATTTCACCCTGTATAATTCATAATTGACCATACATTATTAAGTTTGTTGGAATCGGTTCATTAAGAGGATTTCGAAAATATGCAAATATACAGGGTGTTTCATTAAAAAAAAACACCGACTATGGCATACTTACGTGAATCACCCTGTACATTTACATTTATGTTTACATAACGCACAACTCAATTCAAAAGTTGACGTGTTTCGGCATTTTTCATAATTTTCTAAAATAATGACATAAAGAATTTTATTCCATAAGTGGTTTCCACACTGTATTTATTAAATACTGTAACGTTGATAAAACTGGAGTAATTTTAATGGGAGTTGCGTAGAAATGTTGGGGAAACTTCTAAGATCAAGAATATATAATCACAAAATTAATTAATTCACATACATTTTTGGATTCAATGATTTTTTGTATTATATGCGAGAATAGCAATTTTTATAGATTCTGGTAGGAATCTTCTTTATTTTTTCAAAATAAAATTTGATACTGCTGTAGTATAAAGATTAATATTCAACGTACAAAATGTATATAGTGAAAGGGTATAAAAGGTTATTAATATATAATTTTAAGATATAATTTTTTTCATACCCTTTTCCAATAGAAATATGTAAAAATTAATTTATCACCTTTTATTTATTATTTACAACCTTAACTCTTACCAAAGATTGAAAAAAAATTCTGATTGAGTATTTATATTTTTTTCCGCCGTGCAGCAGAGTCGCGCGGATGCGGACGGAATACATACTTAGTTTACTGAATTTTTTACGGACAAACCATTGATCGGACGAAAAAAACGCAGGAAACCTTTTTTATTGCAAAACACTTCCCCTAAACGGTGGTATTTTTTATTCTTCTCCACCTTCCTCCCAGCGTGGATTATTGAAAAATTTCGAAAAAAAAGCTTCTTGATTGTTTTTTATAATTTGGGAAATCGATAGACTGGTGAACTTTTTTTTATATTAATCTACACACTTAAAGGTACTTATTAAAAAAATCAGCCGTATTGCTAATTACTTGTACTTTTGGTTTAAAATGACCCATACCGACTGGCCTAAATTTTTTCATGATATTGGAGGTCGACTGAAATGACGTTTCAAATACCTCGCAATTTTATTTACCATAATTTCCTTTGAGTTTTGAAATTTAGAACGATAGCATTCGAAAATAGTGTGTGAGGCTGCTTTTTCTTATCCATTACACAACCGACAAATAGACTGCTCTGTTTTTAGATAAATATTTTCTAAATTTATCAAATTATAACAGTTCCTAACAATCGTTTTGTGGCAACTCTTCTGACCTTTGCTGATACCCAATATTTCGTTAGTCATTGACTCCGAGGAGAGTTTGCTCTCTTCCTACTTTGGCACGTGCCTCCAGTACGTATATTGTTTTGTTTGAATCAAGTTATACACCACCGCGCTGCAGTGAATGCGGTATCAAACCGTATCTTTGATAGAATATCTGCCGATTCATCAACTGCAATTACCTTGTGCCCCAGGACTCATTTGACTGTCACCCCATTGTGGTTTTTCAGGATGATGAGGTGGTAGTGCAGTGCTCGACTAGGCTATTAATTTTAGAGCTCCAAAAGCATCAAGTCGCAATACTTCCTTTCGATACTCCTGGATTCAGCACCGTGGACTCAAGCTCCTATTTAACTAAAAATTTGATAAAGTAAATATAATATTATCCTTCTCGGTGTGCGTCATCGATTGTTAATGTCCTTCTAACACATTACGTTGGAAGAAATAGAAAAAAAAGGCAGGTCTGTGAATAATCCTAATCAAACTATCACAACAAACTACAACCCTAATCTTTGACGGGTGATCTATCAATCGGAAGAAATTACAGCCCCCAAAATAGGATGCAAACGTACTTTTCGTATCGGCAATGTGTGATACTCCTTTTTTTACTGTCCCACTGACAGTTCTCATCCGGTCTGTACTTTGTTGTTTTTATGAAAAGTGAATATTAATCTTATTGTTATATTTATTTTAATAATACAAAAATATGTATAGATATACGGAAAAACATCAGCGTTCTGAAAATTCTCAAGCATTTTCAGTTATAAAAAGAAACTGGTAATTATTAATTTCATGGCCTTCTCGAATTTGACTGAATATGATCCTGATGATTTTATTTATCAAATTTGAGGTTAGCTATATGTCAAAATAGCAAATAAAATAAACGACATACCCAAAACCCGGGTATACGTGACATACGATGACGCACACCAATAAGGCTATTGAATGTACTATATCCATAGTGTATCACACAAACGTTCCTTATTTCGAACTCACTATAGTCAATTGGATATTTGATGATTGTTGTTACTTATTTGAAAAAGCGAGATTGTAATAACATATTATATTATAGGTAAGTACATTACTTTAACCTTTTTCGCAATTGTTTATAGTGAACTATATCGAAATTAGAATCTAGGCTACCGAAATTGATAAAAAAAACTAAACAAATACAAATTTCTGTCCTAATTTTTTTAATATTATCCGCAATTAGTGCATGTCATGGGAGATTTAAATGTTTAAATTTCAATAACTACATATGGAAAAAATGTTTCTCAATTATTGACGAAATGCATTTTTTTTATATTCAGTATGAAGCTGTGCAATAATAATTGATTTATAGAAAGTAAGCGTGAACCATATTCGACACGGTTATTTTATGATTTAACTGAAAGTCAATGAAGCAGAATAAAAAGTATTGAACAATAAAGTGTTATTCAATAAGAAGTGTTTATAGTGTCAACTGACCTTTGATAATTTTGGTTCAACCATTGACAAACAAGACTTGAATTGTAGCTGCAAACACATATCCTGTCGCACATTAAGAGGAATATTTTCAAATGCATTCCAAAATTCTCCATCGAAGAAATGAACAAAGCGATCAGCTTCCAATGACCAATTATATGGTCTCTTGAAATCCCTCAACATACATTGACTTTATAGGAATATTGGTCTTAACAATTGATAACCCAGAGATTATCTATGGTCCAGTATATACAACTTTAAAATGAATACAGCCCCATTAGTAGTGAAGGTAGCCACATCGGTTAACATAAACTTCTTCAGAAACTGTCTGTCAGTTGGGTCTACCTTGGGCCACCTTTACCAGGCTTGGAGATAATGCTATTCAATGGTACACATGCATAAGAAATGGGAAAACCTTAAACGTAAATTTAGGCTATAGGAAAGTGGGCCTAGTGCAATATGTAGGCAGAGGACTGGAATTGGGGGAAATTGAATATCAAAAGAACTAGGAAAGAGGTGGATTTAAACAACCTTTTGGGGCCTGACCATTGGGAAGATCTAGTAGGGATTATAGATAAGCTTCTGGGAGACAACCTGTTGAGATCAAATGAATGCCTTAGAGGGATCCTGACATGATATCGTCGACTGAATGGGCACCTGGAAAAGCCAAAATAGTGAATTCATTATCTTAAGATTATGGATGGATAAATAATTAAAATAGGAATCAGGTTAGCTAGAATTAAGTGCTTTATTAAAATAAAAACAAGGAACGCAAAATAGGGGTCATGGATTGAGCTAGTGAATATTTTATGATAAATAAACACAAAACTGACAAATTAGGCACGTTTTTTTATTCACCGGTAGATCCACCAATTGACCAACTGCGTTTTTATATTCATTGGTGGATTGTAGATTGAAGAAATGACGCGTTCATTTATTATTGTTGCATCAACCAAAATTGCAAACCACTCCACCGTTGTATCAAGGTGGTGGATAAATTTGGTGGTTTACAAAATTACAGCTTAACCTCAAAAAACTAACGATTTTTTTAAGAGGTCAAAGAAATGGACGAATTAATAGGAATAAATTTAAAACGTGGTAACAAGGTAACAGAGTCAGAAAGTGGAACTATCAGATGAACTGCTACTCCGATAACTAGAGGCTGAAATAACTACAACACTTTTCAAAGTATCTTTATTCATTTCGTAAATGTTTACTAATAACAACAATCAACTAAGAAATAGATTGTCAGTGGTCAGATGATTTAAACAACAACAACTGCGTTTTTTTATGTGCTACTGTAGACTCTAGCATGTCTTTACAGCGGAGACTGACGTCATTCAACAAATGGTGAATAAATGATGTAAAAAAACGTGCCTATATCGTTGTAATTTGTGTCAAAAGATCTGAAACCGGCGACAATCTGACCCATTAATTGGTCGGCAGCAAAAATTTCAACTCATAAATTCAAATCGCTTCTCTTAGTTTAAAAACTAGGTATAGCAATATAATATATTATTTTCCTTTATTTTATTGAATACTATGAATCCAAATGCCAATATTAAAAATCGTTTTGAAGTGAGGATTTTTGAAGTTAAATTTCAAACATTTATATCAATGACCTCATATTTTCAATAAATAATTTACATCTATTATTATTTATTATAAAGATTAATTGAAGAAACCGCAGGCACAGAACAAGAGTCAAAGCCATATTATAGCTGGCAGGATATAGAACAATAACAATAAAATATAATAAATTATGAGACAATGGGTTTTCTCAAAAACCTAAGAATAGAAAAAAGGAAAATAAAAAAAATTTTATATAACTAAAATATGAGGGCTAGGTTGCCCTAGGAAAAGCTTGTGGTGGTGAAGACCATTATTGTTGACCAAACACCAAGGGGCTTTGCTACGAGCGAAATAAGGTGCGAGGCTCATAAATGTCTTCACCACCATGGTGTGTATACAATTTTTCCCACTACTAGCCAAATTTAGAACAAAAATTTAAAATAATTCACAAACGCACCACGAGAAGCGTTCACCCCGTCGTCTGACTGACAAGTACACCCAAGGATGTTAGATGAGAATAGGATGGATTAATCCCATAATAGCAACGCTAGCCGTTTGGGTAACCAGTGACGTCACAGCAACGTTCTTTTGTCGACATTGGCGTTCCACCAATTATATGTTTATCTTCTCTTTCTATTTGTAATAAACAAAGACAGATTTTGAACTGTATTGTAATAAGTGTAACTATTGATAATTATTGCAACAGCTGTTCCTAAGTCGAAACTCGTAGCCGTTACTTGTTGCTCGTTGTTGTTGATAAAGTTGTGTATTTCCTTATTTTTTGCGTTGATTGATTATTATTATTATTAGTATTATTTAGTTAGTAATTAGTGAGTTATTTAGTCCATATTTAGTGTGTTTATATTATTTCATGTAAAAATACCAGTTTTGTCCTGTAATAATTGCAGATTGATAAAAATGAGTATAAAATTGAATCAGCCATTTCAAAAACCTCATGAATCACACAATTAGAGTTTTTTTTGGGAATCTATAAAAGCTATTTCATGCACCAACAAAGGACTTTTTTACTCTAAATTTAGTACATATTTGAGTTGCAAAAAATTAAAATATCAAATAACCTACACAGTTTATTATAAATAATAAAAAATGAAAGAGATCTGAAAAACTGAACATGACATATGTTGTATTAGCAAGAAATAGGGTAAGTGGAACATAATTTAACATAGTAATCAATTTTTTTTATTGCTTATTGAAAATTACACTTAAAAATTAAGTTATTAAAATTTCACATGTATTAATTTGTCATGTTGATTTATTTACTGATGTACTGAAGCATATCGTGCACCACAGTAAATGTTCTAAAGAAAAACCAACTCTAAGGTGCGTAAACATATTCTCCATCATTCTTATCCGGATTATCTTAAACATTTGCAGTTGGCCAACTAAAAATGCTGTTACATAATGGCTTATGCTTTTCCAGAATACTATCCCCTGAACTTACTTTTAAATCACTCAATTAATTATTATTATTTAAAGTAAAAGGAATGTCTTTTGACTTACATGATTTATACCCAGAATACGCATCTACCTTAAATAAATGATTAAAAAAAAACATGTTGAAAAAATGTGACTAAAGAGGTTTTGCTTATATACTAAATACTTTATTTTTTTGTTATTAAAATTAAAAAAATAAATAACACCACGAATTTCAGAGTTTCATAATTCGCGCAAGGCGACGCGCGCATGGGTAACCAGTGACGTCATCAAACTCGGCTGACACTTTTCAGTTTTTAATCAATCCTATTCTCATTTAACATCCTTGAAGTACACCGTCAGTTTTCGATATATTATGAACGTACTCGTTATGTCATCAGTCATTTTTGGTTGAGCGCGAATTTTAAGCTAATGGCATTTTTATTTAAATAATTTCATCTTGATAGGTATTTTAAGTAGCAAATATGTCAGAGACAATCTCCTGTGTATACAAAATTATGTTGCACAAGTTTGTGTTGAACTACTCTTTCTGAATTCTCAAAATATTTGAATTTTTCCATTATCGACCTAGGTTAATAATAGAAAATTATCAACCACTAATAGAGAAATCCAACTCCTCAGTTAGCTAAAAGAAGCTATAATTGTCAACTTCACAGCTAGTACAGTGGAAAAAAGCATTTCAATAAGATTGTCAAATATTACTCTTCACTTTTTATTGTTACAAGACTTGATTTCAATGCAATTTTTGCTTTTTTAATTGATTCACTCTATCAATTTATAACGTTTAATGGCACAGGAAAATAAAAAACCTTTTTTGTAACAAAGATGCGACATCACACTTCTTATAAACAATTTATCTTTCAAATCGAATCGATTAACAATCTTTTTTTAATCGACCCAACACATCCACATCTTGTTCGAGAGAAGGTGAGAAAGGATTTGTGTCGCTGGATGAAATCACCCTCATCATTTTTAATACCATTGGCAATGGCACGACAGAGCCGGATCACCCCTAGGCATAATCACATGTGGAGCGAGAGAGAGAGAGAGAGAGATTATAATAAAACATATGCTAGAGATGGACGGTTATTTTAACGATGTGATTTTGTAACTTAAAATTTATAGATTTTTATGTACACTGTGCTGATATTATTGTATTCAATTGTATTATCTTCAACATTTATTTTTTGGGATTTACAGTTACATCAGAAGAATATCACGAGGCACATAAGCTTTGTGATTAAAATCATTCCATTCCCTAATTGTATGTATTTATTTCGGGGTGACAAAATGATCTATTGTGCCCCCTCACTTCTACTTAGTTTCTGAGGAGAGTTTCACAAACTAGAAGCTCCCTTAGTCCTATTTCCTGGAGGAATATCAGGATATCTACAGGCTTCACCTTAGGCAAATGTTCCTCTTCTAACCAGTAATCTCCCAGGTGCTTTGCACTAGGATTCTGAAGTGCTATGCAATTAGAAAGTATGTGGATGGAGGTTTCTTCTTCCATCCCACAAAATCTACATTTTTCTTCCTCCACTTTTTTCGGCATTTTCAGGTGCCCATTCAGGCGACAATGTCCCGTTAGAATTGCTGTTAAAACCTTTGGCGCAGTTTAACTTTGACTTGAGCATTCATTTGATACCAACAGGTTGTAGTCAACTTGATTTTCTATTCCCTACTAGATCTTTCCAATGGTTAGATTTTCCCTTTTTCTTGGCTCTAACTATTTCTTCCAATATAACATTGGAGCTGATTCCGCATTGGGGTTTAGGCCCCCGAAAGGGTATTTCAGTCACTCTCTTTGCTAGTTCATCTGCTATTTCGTTTCCTTCTATTCCAATGTGTCCTTTAATCTACAGTTAGGTGACTACATTATTCTCGTCTAGTTCATTGAGTTTGTCTAGGCATTTCCACACCATTTTGGAACTGATTACAAAAGAGCTCAGTGCTTTAATGGCTGCTTGACTATCCGACATAATAATCCTTTGCCTTCTGTGTC
>CAJUYG010000704.1:122021-142660 GCA_910591675.1 Galerucella calmariensis | reverse complement strand
AATGCTTTGAGAGAGGAGACAGTAAACTCTACTTCAGTGAACCAGTTCAAAAATCGAGTAGACATCGACCTACTTGACTCCAGACAAAGACTTGTACACTTCCCGAATTAGAAATAGGATTATATCTGTGATAAAACTTTTTTTTTAGCATGTTGTGCTGTGACTTTTTTAAACTCTTTTTAAACTCACGTTTAACTGTTTTTTTTTTTAACCTACTGTCAAACTGGATTTTTGTTTCAATTTTATTGACATTTAAATAACAGTTACATCGGCCTAGCCGCTTACTGTTGATACAATAATAATAATAATTTACACTATTTCTATAAATTGCCTTATCTTTCTGTAGTGGTGTCAGAGTAGCTTGCATGAAAATATCAAAGCATGCAATGACACCTATCAATTGTATACAGGGCGAAAACTGATATACATACATAATTCTAAATATAAAGCTGTATAGTATTCACAAAATTAAATACACAGTTCGAGGAATCTTACCAATATTTTTAAAGGATCGCGATACCGGATCTTTTGAAACCAAACTCGGCCAATAAGGATATTTACCAATCTGCGCCCAAACAATATCACCCACTTTAGGTTTCAGATGTGTGACTGGAAAAAATAAAATAAGTCAAAGAATGGAAAGTTCAATAGCATCCACCTTACCGTTTTTAAATTGACTCATATCCAACACACTTCCAACACTGTGGCTTCTTTTAACCACTTTAATAGCTTCCCTACTTACTGGCATCAGTGATCTTCTATGTAATATTTTGGAAGGATCGGTTTCTGCAAACAAAAACAAATAAATAGAAGCGATACAGTAGCCTTCAAGCCTCTCCACTGTTATAGTCAATTGCAGTCTTATCATGCGGGTCATATGATTCAACCAAGACATACTCACAGTTTTTGGAACTTTAGTTCTTTACGTTAGGTTATGTTTGAGCGACCAGGGGGTCACGTTACGTTACGTTATGTGCCTTGCTTGCGTGCGTGTGCTCTCTCTCGTTTACGAAGCAGCGATTCATATGCTTCGACCGGGAATCGAACCCGGACCGCCCGCGTGGAAGGCGAGCATTCTACCACTGAACCACCGATGCTATATTAAAATTTTATGCAAAGCTGGTATTCGCAATGCTGGTGATCTACTTGAATTTGTTCGGATACATTTTTACTATTATTTCCATAATTTTTTAGCGCGATTTATCTTTTTTGTTTATTTACAGCATCGGTTGTCAGGACGGTAGGTTGTGTTTACTGGTTTTTAAGTTTAACACGTCGGTAAGTGATTTACTTAGCGTTCAGACGTCGAAAAGTAATAAATAGCATGAAAACAATTTCACCAAAATGCTAAATATATTTTTGATCGAGAAGTATAAATGTCACTTTTGACATTTTGTTCATTTCGAAGAAATTTAAATTATTTTATTCGGAATTTATTTCAATACGATCGCGCAAAAAATGGTATAAGCATCTCGAACGTTAAGGGTAATTACAACGTTTGCATGTAGATTCCTCTCGTAAAATTGGACAAAATGATATGAGGATTAAGGGGTCTAGCACATTTACTTTTCGAAATACGGGGTGTTGAAATTTTGAAAACTTGATTGTTTTAATTCGATAACTTTAAAATGGATGGATAAATTGATTTGACATTTGGCAGGTTGTTTTTAAATAATATAAAAGGGCATATTTTGATAGAAATAGTACCTAGTTTGCAACTAGTGTGGATATGATGGTCATATCGCACGAGGACGAAGTTTGAGCACGACGCCGTAGGAGGAGTGCTCAATCGTTCAAGTGCGATATGGACAATCCACACGAGTCGAACAGTATCTTTTTTCTACGACCCACTTAAGAAAAAATCTAGAAAATTAAAATTTCTATAAACTGTAATATAACTTCAAATTAAAAATTTAACAATGCAATTTTATGTTTCCACTAATTTTTTTGTGGTAAACGTACAGTTCTTGAATGTCCAATTTGTATAATGCTACGGTTTCCCTCTTTTTAAAAATACGATGCTCTCATGAAGGGTACCGTACCATTATCTATAATAATTAATATTCTGCTAAATATTTCAAACGTCTACCTGTTGTCGTTATTAATATCAAGCAGAATAATTATTTAAAAATAAAATTAACAATTAAAAAAAAACTTCTCCACGGGGAATCGAACCCGGGTCTACCTTACATAATTTTCGCTTAAAAGGAACTAAAGTTTCTACCGTGTGTCCCACGACACGTTCTAACTTTTTGTTTTGTGACTTTGACAATTCAAAGCGACAATATGAATAATTAGAAGCAATTTTCCGTTTTTTTTTGCATCTTCCAGCGAGAAAAATGGTACTAAAAATGATAGATTATAACGGGAGTGAAAGAAAAAGTGGAAATTCGTCAACCAGTGTAATCTCATATTTTGGTAACCTCTGTGTTTTTTGATTCGATACATATGGTTATTGACCTTTGAACACGCACGATAAGAGCGCATTTGAATATGCCATGAATATAAACAATAAATTTTCAACTACCTTAAATAAATAATTACTTACCGTCACTTGTCTCATTTAGGTATTCAGCAGCAGTTACTGGATTTTTACTTCGACTGGCTCTTTGACTCTCTTTCAAGCTTACTTCACTTTGCATATTATCAGATATATCTGAGGTTTGAATCATACTATCTCCGTCAGTCCCTGAAAGTTGGTTTTCTTGCTGATAATGATCATTGGCTCTATTTCCTAAGCTCGACTTACTTCGTGTCACTTTGGGGGCAATAGAATCGTTTGATCTATTTCCTAAGCTGGATTTGCTTCTTACCATTTTCTGTGTATCGAAATCTTTGTCTGTGTTTCCATCTATCCTTTCACCAAGGCTTGTTTTACTTCTGGTTCTAGTAGAAACGTTTTCCATATTTGAACAACCATCCAAAAGATCTTCAAGGTTATCATATTCTAAAAGTCTTGATACTGTCCTTGTTCTGGGTGAAGTTTCCATCTTGTCTTTATTTTGATATCCCTTTTCACTGTGCCTTCTTTGTTTAGTTGGTGATTTTGGAGAAAGTTCTGCAGAATTTTTCGATTTTTTACCCAGGCTAGTTTTACTTCTTGGTGTAGTAGGACTTCCTTCTGTACGAATACTACTTCTTTGACCTAAGCTAGTTTTACTTCTTAATCTACTGGTAATGTTTACGGGCGATTCTATTTCATTTTGTCTCTCTTGTACGTTTTCAACATCCATCAATTCATTAATTATTGAAACTTCCTCATCTAACAAGGTTTGTTGATTATTTCCTTCAGAATGGCACTGTTTGGAGTTGTGGTCATTAGAATTTTCACATTCAACTGTACTTAAAGGTAAAGATGCTAATCTGTCAAGATTTCTCTCTTCTTTATTCAACTGTTGATTGACAATAACTGGTGAAGGAGATTCTTCAATCACCTTAAAATCGTTATTCTTCAATATGTTTTTATGATTTATTATATTTATATTCTGGACAAGCTCTAAATTTGTTATTTTTATATTTTCTACATTATCGGTTTGGACAATATTTTTATTGTCTTCTACTGTATTTTTAATTTGCAAATTATCATTTGCTGTCCCAGTGTTACTATCTACAATAGATTTTTCATCTTTAACAATTTCAGAACTTTTATTTAGTTTATCTTCATTAATTTTAGTTCTTTCAATCAATCTGTCTCTACAATTCTCAGAACTTTCCGCTAGATCCTTTCTAATCTCAGTATCTTCAGTAATATCAGATTTATTACCCTCAGTTATTCCAGCTAAATTGACATTAATATCTTCATAAAACTCTGTACTTTCAATAATATCGTTTTTATTAATCTGGATAGTTTCTGTTGTATTATCTTCAATCCCTTTAGTTCCAGCATTAGAATTTTCAATATCAGTACTTTTAGTTAAATCATTTTTATTTAGCTCTCTACTTTCGGTAATGCTGCCTTTGGGATCATTGATACTTTCCAAGTTTTCATTAATTTTATCACCTTCTGTATTTTCAGTTAGATCAAATTTACTTTTCATTGGTGTACTTGCAACCAATACAAAATTGTCTTTAGTGTTGTCAAAATCTGTTATCATATCACTAATATGGGTTGTACTGTCTTCAATATCTTTAACAATTAAAGTAGGTTCAGTTTCTAAAATGTTTTCATCTTTTGATATGTTTGTATCACTTACATCTTTAGAATTTAATACATTTTTACCAGGAATGTTGAAATCAGTATTTAAATTATTTATTTCTTGATGTTCTTTATTGGGTTTTTCATTAACTTGATTTATTTGTTTTTTTGGTCGACCTTTGCATCTTTTAATAGTTTCATTAGAAGTGTTAATAACTTTTGTTGTTTTATTTATGTGTGTGATATTTTTATTTAGAAGCACTTTTTCCAATTTTTCTACTTTCTTAGATCTTCCCACAGATTTTTCTTCTCTTTTTCTCAATTGACGAATTGGTGTACTTTCAATCTCAGATGAAGTTATCGGTATTGCATTCATTGCATTATTACCCTCAAATTTTCCAACTATATCATCTGTATCAACATTATCAATTTTATAAAAGTCTTTGTTTTCAATAATATCATTTTTATCAACTTGGATAGTTTCTGGTATATAATCTTCAATCCCTCCAGTTCCAGCTTCGGAATTTTTAATAACATCAGTACTTTTAGTTAAATCCTTTTTATTTAGCTCTCTACTTTCGGTAATGTTGCCTTTAGGATCATTGGTACTTCCCATGTTTTCAGCCATATTAACATCATTAATCTTAGTACTTTCAATATTAACGTCTGTATTTTCAGTTTGATCTAATTTACTTTTCATTGGTGTACTTGCAACCAATACAAGATTGTCATTAGTGTTGTCAAAATCTGTTATCATGTCACTAATATGGGTTGAACAGTCTTTAATATCTTTAACAATTAAAGTAGGTTCAGTTTCTAAAATGTTTTCATCTTTTGATCTATTATTAGTGGAAATTGTATCACTCACATCTTTAGAATTTTCTTTAAATACATTTTCACTAGGAATGTTGAAATCAGTATTTAAATTATTTATTTCTTGATGTTCTTCATTGGGTTTTTCATCAACTTGATTTATTTGTTTTTTTGGTCGACCTTTGGATCTTTTAATAGTTTCATTAGAAGTGTTATTAACTTTTGTTGTTTTCTTTATACATGTAATATTTTCATTTAGAAGCACTAATTTTTCTACCCTCTTAGATCTTTCCACAGATTTTTCCTCTCTTTTTCTTAATTGACGAATTGGTGTACTTTCAGTTTCAGATGAAGTTGTTTTTGGTATTGCATTCACCGTTATAGCTGTTTTATTTTTACTTTCAGCAGCAACATCAGTAATTACTGTTTCATCATTTCTATCACCCACTGTATTTTTAGTAATACAATCATTATCATCAATCAATTTATTACCCTCAAATTTTCCAACTAAATCATCTGTATCAACATTATTAACTTTATAAAAGTCTGTACATTCAATAATATCATTTTTATTAACCTGGATAGTTTCTGGTATATAATCTTCAATCCTTTCAGCCCCAGCTTTTAAATTTTTAATAACATCAGTATGTTTAGTTAAATCCTTTTTATTTAGCTCTCTACTTTTGGTAATGTTGCCTTTATGATCATTGATACTTTCCAAGTTTTCAGCCATATAATCTTCATTAATTTTAGCACCATCAATATTAACTTCTGTATTTTCAGTTAGATCAAATTTACTTTTCATTGGTGTACTTGCAACCAACACAAGATTGTCATTAGTGTTGTCAAAATCTGTTATCATGTCACTAATATGGGTTGAACTGTCTTCAATATCTTCAACATATAAATTAGGTTCAGTTTCTAAAAGGTTTTCATCTTTTGATGTATTAGTGGAAATTGTATCACTCACATCTTTAGAATTTAAAACATTTTCACCAGGAATGTTGCATTCAGTATTTAAATTAATTATTTCTTGATGTTCTTCATTGGGTTTTTCATTAACTTGATTTATTTGTTTTTTTGGGCGACCTCTGCATCTTTTAATAGTTTCATTAGAAGCGTTACTAACTATTGGTGTTTTCTTTATGCATGTAATATTTTCATTTAGAAGCACTGTTTCCAATTTCTCTATCCTCTTAGATCTTCTTCCCACAGATTTTTCTTCTCTTTTTCTTAATTGACGAATTGGTGTACTGTCAGTCTCAGATGAAGTTGTTTTTGGTATTGCATTCACCATTAGAGCCGTTTTATTTGTACTGTCAACTACAACATTAGTAATTCCTGTTCCATCATTTTTATCACCCACTGTATTTTTAGTAATACAATCTTTTTCAAAATCATTAATATCAGATTTACTACTCTCAAATTTTCCAACTAAATTATCAATTTTATAAAAGTCTGTGCTTTCGATACTATCATTTTCATTAATCTGGATAGTTTCTTCAATCTCTTCAGTACCAGCTTTAGAATTTTTAATAACATCAGTACTTTCAGTTATATTTAGCTCTCGACTTTTGGTAATATGATCTTTGGTACTTTCCATGTTTCCAGCCATATTAACATCATTAATCTTAGCACTATCTATATTAACTTCTGTATTTTCAGTTTGATCAGATTTACTTGGTGTGCTTGCAACCAATACAAGATTGTCTTTAGTGTTGTCAAATTCTGTTATCATATCACTAATATGGGTTGTGCTGTCTTCAATATCTTCAACAATTAAATTAGGTTCAGTTTCTAAATAATTTTCATTAGGAATGTTGAGATTGTCATTTAAACTGATTATTTGTTGATGTTCTTCATTGGGTTTTTTACTAAGTGTTGGTGTTTTCTTTACGCATATAATATTTTCATTTGGAAGTACTTTTTCAAATCTTCTAGGTCTGTTCACGGATCTTTGTTCTCTTTTTCTCAATTGTCGAATTGGTGTACTTTCACTCTCAGGTGAACTTGTTTTCTGTATTGCATTCGCCATTATAACTGTTTTATTTATTTTCGGTCGACCTCTACATTTTTTTATTGTTTCAACATCTGTTGGTAATTCCCCTGTACAGGTAATATTTTCACTTGGCGACATCATTTCTGATGTTAAAATACTTTTTCGAGACCTTTTTGGTGTGTCTACAGATTTTTCATCTCTTTTTCTTAAAATACGAGTTGGTGTACTTTGAGGCTCAAATGAATGTGTTTCAAGTTTTTCTAAAATTTGTTCTGCTTCAACTTCAGTATCAATTTTCTTTCTCAAAATTGATTCATCATTATTTAAAATATTGGTTGCTTCCATTGAACCTGGATCAACTTTTAAATCTAAAATATTTTTGTGTTCTTGCATTTCAACACCAGATTTTTCATGAATGTCCTTTTCTGAAATTATTTGGTAGCTTGTAGATTCTTCTTCAGAATTATTTACAATCAAATCTTTATTATTTTGTGAGGTTGTTTTTTCTGATTGAACATTTTTATCCACTTTTTTAGATTTCACAGATATATTTTCATTGGTAACTGGTTTTGTATTATCGTCTGATAACATTTCTATAATTTTTCTTGTTCTATTTCTAAGTTTATCAGTAGGTGAAGGATTTTTACTTTCCGTTTCATCAGTTAAACTATTATCTTCTTGTTGAAACTCACTAGTTGGCATTAAATTATCCAAACGTATTTCACCACTACTAGACTTTCTATTGTATGAACGTGTCTTAAGACATTCAGATAATTTTTCATTAGTAAGAACTTTACACTTTCTTCCTTCAACTTCATTAATCTTTTTAATTAAATTCTTCAATTCAGTTATGTCAGCTTTAGTTTCAGGTGATTTTTTCACTTTATTAGTCATCTTAATATCCAATTTATCAGGTGATTCATCAATATTTGTTTTTTCTGGTAACATTTTCATGTCACAGGGACTTGAAGCTGTACCTTCACTACCAGTAGTAGGTACTACCACTAAATTTTGGTTGCTTTTGCTAATCTGACAAACTGAACTAGCATCATTATTAATTAATTTAGAACTTTTATCTTCTTTGGACATTGATGTATTATTTTTTGTAGCATTTTTAGTTTCCAATTTTCTAATGTTACTAGTTTTCTTGGTTTCATCTTCGACTAACAATGTTTTGGGTAAAGGTAACTCAGTGTTTTTAAATAAATTAAGAAAAGGTTTAGTTTGTAATAATTTAGACGAATCCTTTGGTTTTTCTGAGATGGGAATAATATCTACTAGTTCTAATAACATTTCACAAGACCTAGTTTTTTTTTCTGTATTCTCTGCTTGGGTAGGTGTATGTAGTTTACTAAATCTTCGATTACTTCTCATATTATTGATCCTAATATTTTTTTGAGAATTCAACGATTTTTTTAAAGGGTGTAAAATAACTTTAAGTTGTTTAGAATGTTCGTTATCGCTTTCCTTGTTATTTAAAATTGGATCACTATTACTTTTTGTTAGATGACTAAAATTGATTTTGCTTTTAACTTTATGATTTTGTGATTTTGGTATTTTGGAAGATTTGGAGTTTTCCAAAATTTTTGGTTTCAAAACAATTTCTGAACAATAGGCCCGTAAAGTTCTTGCAGTATTATTAATTGTTGATTCTGTATCAGATTGAGTTTTATGATTATTTTTAGTAGATTTAATTTTTGTCTTTTTGGGAAAGTCTATTTCTGGTTTGTGAGAAACTGTTTGATTTCCTCTGCTAGATGCCTCTATAGCAGCTTTTCCAGGACTAGTAAATCTCTGTTTCCTTTTATTAACCGAAACAACTGATTTCTCCCTTTTTAATTTTTCCTTCAACACAGGATTGCTTTTTTTTGTGGGCGACTCTGAATCTAATGTAAATTCATGATGGTCTGTTCTTCTGGGTGTGCCTAAATTTGGTGAAGTGGAATTTCCCGAAATATCAGAATGTGTAATTGGTGTAACACATTTGTTATTAACCTTCAACGTTTTATCTTCAGGAGTTTTCACACTAGCGATACTAAGTTTTTTTACTTCAATTGGTGTATCAAGTGTTTCAATTGAGTCAGTAGAATTATTAACACTAATTCTCGGTTTATGTTTTTCAGAAAGATTACTTACTTTCTTGTCAGATTTTAATTTGTTTTTTTTAGTTGTTTCAATATTAGATACATCAGTATTGTGTACAGAAGATCTGAGCTTCCTCATACTACCGGAATCATCAACTTCATTGTCATTTACCTCATTATCACTATTTCTTCTAGCATGATCTGTTTTTATTGGAGATACTGATGCACTTGATGACCTAAGCTTTCTTCTTTCTCTACCAACTTCACAGATATCATTAATTTGTACTTCTGTAATAGAGCACTTATTATTAGCAGATTTATTTACTTTTCTTTCATTAGAATTAATGTCTTTCTTTTTATTTTCAATACCACATTTATCTGGTTTTCCTCGTGGCGATTTATTTGTTTTAACAGTAGTCAAGTTACAATTAGATATATTGTTTGAATTATTTACTTTACATATTTCTACTTCATGTCCTTCTAATGCTAAACTATTATTTTCTATAATTATTTCAGGTTTGCTCAATTTTTTTTTCGGAGATTTGTTATTCATTTTAGAATGTTTATCAAGAGAATTTGTGGCATTGTTTATAGGAGAAAATGTTTGAAAATTAGAGTTGTTGATGTTTTCAGCAAATGTTGAAGTATGTGAATAGCATACTTTCAGGTGATCCTGTGGATCAGGTTTAATTCTGATTTCATGTATATTGGTAAAACTTTCTTCTAAATCAATTATACACCATGGTTCTTCAACAAATTGTAATTCCCGATATGTTATTTCCTTTGCATCTAGCACTTCTACGTCTAAAATACTATCAACTAAAGGCTTTTTGGGAACAATTGGAGTATCTGGTAAACCGAAACTTTCTATTACTTCATTTCTTTCTAAAGACTTTCTTGGATTTGCGTATGTTTTTAAAGGTGATTTCAATGAGCTTTTTATGTTTGATTGAAGATTTGGTTTTGATAAAAGATTAAACACTTTGGAAACATCTTCATTTTCTACATACTCATAATTAGTGTAAAATTTTGAATTTGTATATTTCTTCACACATTTTTCCTCTTCTCTCTTTTTTGTGATGGTCTGCTCAAGGTTATTGAATTCTACAATAAAAAAAAATTATATGCAGTTTCTATCAAGTAGTTGAATTACACTAGTCCCAACAATTATCACATTGTGAAAAGTCTATAACACACTTTATTCATAAAATTGGTAAACTTTTTGATTGGTTGACCTAAAAATTTTTCAAAACATTATTAGTTTGTTGAATTAAAGACATAAACAATCCCAATAGATGTCTAACTAGACATTTAACAAGGCTAAGGCATAAGGCACATTCACTCTTACTCTATCAACTGAGGTGCTTTTGCTCAAAGATTTCAAACAGTATATAAACCTAATACAAATTAATTTAATGCACCAACTCTTGATTATGAGAAAACTATTAATATTAACAGTTGCCCAATAACTCATCAAACCATATTCCCAACTACATGGAAGTCAGTATCCAATAAATATCTCGATTTTCTATTTAGGTAACATATTATATACAAAACTAAATTTAGTATCTTTAGAAAATAAATTATAGTAATAACACCTATGGAAAGCTAAAAAATTTCAAATTATACTAAGAAGCCAATTACATTGCTTTCAAGCTTCCCAATATTACCTATCTTTTTCCATTGTGGAATTGCACATGGGTTCAACAAATGCTAGATAGTATGAGAAATGTAATATGTAGCACTATAGTGAATTCTTACCATATGCTATTTCATGATCAAAAATGGTACTGGGTTGATCTGGGGTAGTACATAAACCACAAATACTTGTGCCTTGTTCACTAGTTGGGTCATTTTCAGATGCACTAATTGATAACTTTGGTGAAGAATCTTTTGAATTACATTCTATATTTTGTAAACATTGAAGGCGACTACTTCTTCGTTTATATTTTGTTTTTGCTTGCCCACCAACACTAGTGGATATTATGGGAGTTTTATTGGAATCCATTCCACTTTCCATTAAAATTATTCTAAAATGAAAAAGTTTGGTTAGCATCCAACTACTTTTTACTGTGAAATCAAATTTGTAGGTGTGAACATTGAAAACGTAAAATAATTAATAAAAATTGCAATTTTTTGGTAGAAGCAAACCTATTTATTTAATTATCAATTGACCAGAATGATACTTCATGATTACTGTATTTAACGATAAAATTGAAAGTAGCGATGTATAATACCTATAGTATTTTATTGCTCGTTAAATAACATCATGATAAATAATTATACACGAAGAGAGGCTTATATTCAAAATTTAATTATTGAAGCAACAATAAATAGACCGATCACAACATTTCCCTCTTTTTACAACAAACAGATCAAACTAGAATGAAGTTCGCAAAAATGATTGACACTTGTTTAATTAAAATAATACATCAGTTTATGCGCATGCCCAGAGTTAGCTAGCAGAAGTGTGATTAGTATCTGATTATCACATCTAATTTCAATTTTTACCAAAACCACCTGTCCACATCCTCACTTTAGTCGATTTAGCTAAATAAGACGCGGTGCAGTTGAATTAAGCAGCTCTTCTTCAGGAACAAAGCACTTTAGAAAATGAAACGGTGCAGTTGGCCCTAGATCTGCCTATTATCAAATGCATAGATCAGTGATCTGGGCTAAGTTCGAGAACATCGCAATAGTATATTCACTTATTTTTGTGTCCCAGAACCACCCGAGAACTCGTGAGAACACCTCCAATCTCACTAGTCCTCGAATACGGGCCACAGTACCAAAGAATACACCAGCTCAACTGGTGGCTTAGCTGGTGTATTCTTTGACAGTACGGGCCGCAGTCAGCAGTGTTCACAAGTGTGCACTACACTACAACTACAACCACAAAAAAGAAGATTAATTTAATTGCTAACTATTACCCACATCCACATTGATAACCGTTTAATATTAATTAAAAATAAAAATTTAAACAAATTTCGAATATAATTTGGTGTATTTCATAAAAACCAAATGGCAGAAATAAATAATTTGGAAGGTTGCCTATATAAAAAATGTAACGCGAGGAGGTATCTCTTTTATCTTATCTATATCATCTCTACATTTTCATATGAAAGATTTGATTCTATATTAATTCAAGAGAATATTAGTCATCGTAGAGGTGAAATACATTTTCTTTGTGATCTGATTGCCTAAGAGTATTTAAAAAACATGTCTCAATTCAAGAAGAATGATGATAAATACACAAAAGATGGAAAAATGTAAGTTATCAACATTTTTTTTGCTTATACCTACTCTCTACTCTTTGTAATTTATATAATATTGTTTTTTATTCAACATTTAAACTTGATTCATTACCTTGCATCATGCATTAACTTCTTTGAAGTATGCACAAATATGCACAATCAGTATTTTACATAATCCATAATGTATGTGAATAATTTTTATTCAATGTATTTGTATTCCTCCAATGTATAAAAATTATTTTCAACTGCAGCTATTCTACAGACCTGTGTTTGTTCTAGTATTTTCTTTATCAATGTTTTCTTCTAAATTTTATATTGATAGATCTAAAACTCATTTTGAATGAACTTCTCTAAGAATATTGGTTGTTAACACAACATGGATTTATTTTTTATTTCAGGAACTAATCAAACTATATTTATTTGAATACTTTGTTTACAGTTATAATTGATTATTTTTTTCAGATCTACTTCAAGCATAACAACTGTTCAAAAATCAGAAACATTCAGTGTTCAAAATACTAGGTAAGTAGTTGAAAAATTATATCTATATTGTTATTTTATCTAGAACTGAATACCACTTTGGACATTTCTACTTTGACATGCTGTAACTTTTTTACCATCTAATTTTTATACAAGCAAGTAAGCTTAACTCAACCCTTTTAGACACATTACTTTTAGAAATTAACGATCCCAGCTCTGCTGTTTACTAATAAAAATTGTGTTCCTTACAAAACTTTTCAATTTTAGAACTGTTACCTACTCTCAATCATCATCATATTCTGGAACACATTCAGGTGAGTTAGAATACAAAACTTGGATCAAACTATGAATGAAATCAATAATTTGTTTCTTTATATTTTTAGCATCAAGCCTACGATCAACATTAAATAATGCTACAGATATTTTAAAACCTTTTAATCTACAATCTTCATCTCCTAATCTAAGATCAACGAGTATATTCAGTACAAATAACAAACCTAGATCTCTGTCACTTTTTGAAACTGATGCCAAACCAATTCCCTTCACTGGTCCATATACAAATCCACCGAAATTTGTTCCTAATTATCAAACTCCATTTTCAAGGCAAAGTACTCCTTACAGAAGCACTATACTTCCCAGTACAACTGCTGCTCAACCAGCAATACAAACTGCTGTGCAGAGTAGCGTTAATAATTCTCTGATTCCTACTTATGATACTAACGGCAAAAAAAGAGGAAAAGTTATTATAATAAACAACATTAAATTTTTGAATAATGATGAGCGCAAAGGTGCTGATGTGGATGAAAGGGAGCTTTCTAAACTCTTCAAAGAAATGGGATTTGAAGTTACCATCTATAAAAATTTAAAAGCAGCAGTAAGTACATTATAGGAATACATAGTTGATTAGATTCTTTTAATATCGTTACTATTTATGTGTTTAAATAACGTGTTATTTTAGGAAATGAAAACCAAACTTAAAAAATTCAGTAGCGATAAAGATCTGGCCAAAGTAGACATGTCTGTAGTAGTTATGATGAGCCATGGAAGTAATGTAATGAATGATCGCACTGTACCAGGTAACTTTACCCAAGTATGTGGAACAGATGTAAAAGGATTGGAAATCAACGAAATTGTATCTGAATTTTCTGGAGATAAATGTCCTGGAATGAATGGGAAACCGAAATTATTTTTCTTTCAATGTTGCAGGTAAATTATAACAAACATTCACAAAAACAAAATTAACGCAAACCTTGAAATTTTGCATATTTTTGATTTAGAATATCTATTGTAATTTTCATGATTTGGGCACATTGTAGGAAATTCATTGAAATTATTACAAGAGATTTGAATGTTTGTAAAAATAAATTTGACAGTTTATTATACCAGATGGAATGAAACACTATTTTTGTACCATAAATTGTAAACACTCTGTGGGATAAACTGATGGCTACAAAGTATTTCTTTTTACAAAAGATACAAATTTTTAAAGAAAAATTTTTTAATTTTAAACCCGCAGTGAATTATTTACAAAATAAATCAACTTATTGATATGAGTGCTGTGGTATTTGAAATTTAGTTTAAATTATTAATTTTCTTAGAGGGGATAAAAACGAACTACAAACTGATGCAGTTCCCACAAAATCGATCATAAAAGCACATGCTGATGTTCTTATTGCATATTCTACAATACCGGGTAAGTAAATTGAAACAATTTTTGTACCAGTTGACATTATTTCATTTGATCTTCGGTTATTACTATTAATAATATATTTTTCATTCAGGTTTTTATTCACTAAGAGACCCAAAAAAGGGCACCTGGTACATACAAAGTATCTGTGAGGTTTTCAGAAGACATGGTAAAGCTTTCGATGTTGAAACTCTTCTCAAATTAGTTGACGATGAACTTTCCAAAAAGAGTCCTTCATATAAACAAACATCTTCCTATGAGTCCAGGGGTTTTAAACGGTGCTTCTTAAATCCAAGATAATGTGTTATTTCAATCTAAAAGGTGGCTTTACATTTTGGACTTTATTACGGAATCTATTTTTTTTTAATTCTACAACTTTTTAGTTGCTTACTAATCATTGACAATTTTTAGTACATTTATGGGCCTATTCTGTACAACTATCCATTTAACATCGATATAGTTAAAATCGCAATGTTAAATCAAATTCAATAGCGCGGTTAAAAATCGTATTCTGAACAACCCAATGTAAAAAAATTATTGACTTACATACATTGCAGCTAACTTCACTCATATTATGTTGTCAACAAGAGGTCAAGGAATCAGAAAAAGAATTATATTATATTATATTTAGTTACTTTACTAGTGGGTTTATTTATTTAACTGTTTTATTTAAAAAATGGATGGCGTTTGCATTTCATGGATTTTTAGCATGTGGCTCTTAGTAACAATTTCTTTATTCAGCCTGTAATAGACAATGACAAGGTCTTCCGGTATATCAAACAGATTTTGTGAATCGCCTAATATTTTTCTTTCTATATGCATATAATTCCTTTCAAATTATAACCTAAAATTTGGCTTATTTTTCTTTTTCAATTGGGCATGTCCACGTGACGTCACAAACTAGCCTGGTGGTAAAACAATAAACAAAGCGTTCAGAACACGTGGTACTTAATAGTGAGATTATGCTGATTTATAATGATAGATCGTGTTTGAGTTTAGTTGGTTTTGCTTCAGTGTACTTTTAAAGTTATTTTAATTGTTGTGCTTGCATATTTAATAATATATAATATAGGTTAGTAGTTGTTTGATAATTTTCCATCGTGTCTATTGTTTTACCACCAAAGTATTGTCAACTGTCGTGGACATGCCCTATATTGCTTAACACACTTATCATTGGTAATCATGTAAACCGTATGATATTGTTCATTTTGATTTATTTCCTGAAAATGTACAATTCAACTTATAACAAACAGTGTGAAAACTCTCCTAACGTCGAATGTTTTGGTCGGTGTTATTTTAACAGCGAAAATGTTATTAGTTATTATACATCGATGTAAGTTACATCAAAAGCGTACAGAATAGCTTTTTCGTAACATCTCTCGACCTTGAAAATTTAAAGCGCTGTTACAGCTAACATTTTTGTACAGAATAAGCCCATTAGATATTTATTTATCGCATAGATTTTGTGTTTTATGCTTATTTGTGATTATCGCAAATATACAGCTAAAATATTCCTTGACACTTGACATATGAAGTACTTAGATCAGTCTATGTGACAACAACCATACGTAAATAAAAGACGGGCATGTGATATGAAAAAAAAAAAATTGAAAAAATAGGTTACCAAATTGAAATTGTCTAAAAATGTTTAGAGCCACCTCAAGCACTGTGATACGCCGTGCAGTAAATATGACAAAATAATATTTTGAAAAAATTATATGAAGGTTAAGACTCATTATTGCAGTTTTATGTTGAACGTGATTTCTGTCTTGAAGTGGTTGAAATCACCATTGGTGGACTGTTGATGTTGATACTTGAAAGAAATTATATTTATTTTTCAGCCACCAACTAACTTTCATATTATTTTCAATAAAATGTGGTCTTTCGATCTTTCAAGTAAATTAAGTCCGGAAGGGTATACTTGAGGAATTAATGTTGAAGTTTTTGGTTTTTGTGTATTTTTGGAAGACAAAGTTCATGATAAGTGAAAAAAATATTTTTTATAAATGGAAAAATTAGTTACTAATTTCAAGTACAAATAGTTACTTCAATTGGAAGTGAAAAACATGTATTTGTGGTTATTATTAACATATCTAGAAATGTAAGGAAATTATCCTAAATGTGCCTGGTGCTTAAGTGCCAAATACTAATGGTATGTGATATGTATTTTTTGACAAAAGTGATGAGTAAAATTGTATAAATATTTTATTAAAATGAAAAAATAAGTTTGCCGTTTTGTTATTTCGATTTTCCCAATACTCCTTGTCCTTCAATGTCAAATCGCTAAAAAAGTATAAAAATTCGACGAGAAGCTAGCTCCAAACGCAGATCTGCGACAATCGACTGAACAGCGCATGATTAGCAGTGAATTATACGGGGGGAATCAGATTCTCACAATAAACAAAACCTATATTGAATAATGACAAAGAATTTTATTCCATAAGTGGTTTCCACACTGTATGTAGATACAGGAGAGAAAATAAAGTAAAGTATTTTTTTTAAACTGATTTTTATTTTTTTTCTCACCCTTGGAACGTTTGTCAGTAATTTTTGAATATGTCACGTTAATGAATATCGGTTTATCAATCTATTTCTGATTTTTTTATCCATGGACATTAATATATGTAGATACAGGAGAGAAAATAAAGTAAACATCGATATATGTAATAAAATAATTCATACGATTGTTTTGGAGCAACTCTAGTATGGCAAAACAAAACAATACATAAGTAATTAAGTTTGCTGGTAATTTTTCCTCAAAATAAAGCATAGAAAACTAATTATTTCATATTTAAAATATTGAACCCATGCGTTCGATAACATAATGCCCCTCGTATATACGGTCGACTTTCAGCGGCTGAGCGGTGTTGCCAGATCAATTTTACTTGTTTGTTTGGAGCTAGGAGCTAGCTTCTCACCCGTACGTAGATTTGCACAACCATTTTTTCTTTAAAAACACTTTATTTACGAATTATAATTTTGACATCTTCCCCATTGCAATTGAATTCACTTGTTTTGTTTTAAATTGAGTGAAATAGTGAAAATTGGTAGTAATTACAATGCAGCTTACTAGAATATGGGTAAATAATTAGACTCCCATTTATTTATTTTCTTTAATATCGATACACTATAACAAAATTACATGTCAATATAATTTAAAATTGCATCTGCTTCTTTCTTGGAAACGTCAACAGTATCACAATCAAATATATGCTTAAAACAATCTAAAAACTTTGGTATAGTTTCTTCAATGGTAACGACTCTACTTAGCTCTTGACTTAAACTAGTAACACCTTTTCCTTCAACGCCACATGGTACGATATGTTCAAACCAAGACAAATCAGTTGAACAGTTCAAAGCTAATCCATGTGTTGTTATAAATCTACTTCCATGTATTCCAATCGCACATATCTAAAGAATCAAATATTTTGTATATGTAAGATAATATGTTATGTAATTACCTTTTTATCTTGTATCCACACTCCTGTATGTGGAGATTTTTCTCCTTCCAAATTAAAATGTTTACACAATTTAATAACTGTATCCTCAATACTACAGACATACCAACGGATACTTGGCTTGAAATATTTGAGATTCAGAATGGGATACACTACAAGCTGTCCTGGTCCATGGAAAGTTATCAAACCACCACGATTAGTTTTGAAAAAGTCGGCTCCTTGAATAATATTTATCTTATACGATATAACGCAAACTACAAATCACTCACCTGTTTCTTTTAGCTTCTCGACTTGGTTCTCAGTGTATTGTTTATCTCTAATTCCTATAGTATATACAGGTGTGTGTTCAATGCATAGTAAAGTATTTTTAATTTCAATGGAAGTGTTGTGGAGGTTTGCTAAATATTTTTGTAATTTTAGGCCTTTAGAGTAAGTTAATTTGCCTACATTTAGAACCCTCACTAGTTTGTCCATTTCTTTCCATAATCAAAATTGTAAATCTAAATTTGTAAGAAATCAATCCGTAACTGACAACAAAAAGTGAGGTTAGGTTAGGTAAAAGCCATAGAGTAATAAATATATTACTCTATGGTAAAAGCCAACTTCTTATGCCATGCCAGTAGCTCACTAAAAATTGCCTAAGAAAATGTAAAATGACATTTCTAGTTTTTCAATTTCATCCATTTAAACTGAATTCGCATTTAAAGTAATTTTATAGTATAAGTAATGATCAGATTCATTTATCTATTATGAATTTGATATATGAAGATCTTTATTTTATTTGGAACATATTGTATATTGAAATGATTTAAGTTTCCGCATGAACATAACCTTACACAACATTGTCCTAGTTTGGGTGCAAGCGTTACAAGAAAATTATTTTTAGATCAAAATTAATGCTACAAAATGTTTAAATTAATTGGTATTTTATGGACACTTACTTACATTCAGTTCAGTTTAGCTGTAGATAATACTAAAGGTAAGTGTAACATGAATATTTAAAGAAATTAATAAGATTCATAATCTCCTTTTAGTTCATTATTTAGAACATGGAGAAACATTTATTGCACCAAGTTTCAGAGGTTTCGATATGCAAACTTTTTGTTACAAAGGAAGAAAGAAATCCTTGATTTACATTTGGCAAAGTGTAATGGTAAGTACTTCAAAGCTTTCTGGATATAAATTTTAGTAAATAATTTTCAGTTTCAATTGAATCATCCTAATGAGGATTATACTTTGTATGAAGGTTCTACTCCTGAAGATGTAGAATTGGAATACTCTAAAAATAGCCGGTTCTGGTCTTCCAACATTTTCATGATCAAACAAAAAGGTTTTAAAATCAACCCATTTAATACAACATGTATTGGTGTAAACAGTGGGGATTCTTATAAAGTACAAATAAATGTTATAAGTAAGTTTTACATTGAAATTACTTAATAGCGAGGCTGATTAATTTTTTGTAGACGTGGATTTTTGGAAATTACTGATGCTGGGTATTGGTATATTCATATTTTTGTCTGGAGATACTTTGAGTAAAAATACATTTTTTCATTATGTAACAGGGGTTACTTTCGGTGTATGTGCTTCCGTCTTGGTTTTAATATATTTTATAAGCAAGATATTTCCAAGAGTAAGTACTTTCTAATAACTTTCATTAAAAATAAATTCTAAACCTTTATTTTGTCCCAGAAACCATTTATGTATGGAGTTCTTGGAATGGGGTGGTCTTTGGTGATATACATCTCGAGGTTACTTTGGGATAATGTACAACTTGTTTTAACCGAGTACAAATATTACGTGATGTGGTATATATTAACTACAGGATTTGTCAGTTTCATATGTAAGTTTTTTAACATGTGTTTCTGTGTAAAATTAAGAGATTTTGTGTGTCATTTAGTGCTTTTGGCTGTCGTTTCTGCTGTTTTTAAGTATATTTCTCAATTTTAGTGTGCTATCGATGGGGTCCAGTAGAAAACCCACGTACAATTAATTTAATTAAATGGTCTCTTCAATTAGTGGGGTTATGTTTGATTTTTAACAGCAGCAGTTATCAAGAAGCTGCAATGGCTCAAATAGTGATATTACTATTAAGTTATAATTTACCACAGAAGTGGAAAATGGCTCCAAAATCTTACTGGTAAATAGTTTATCAAATAAAATGTATTTGTTACATCAATTTCACTGTAATTTAGGAAAAAGAAATTCCCACCGAAGGTGAAATTACTTAGCAACGAGGAATATTATCAGCAAGGTGTTGTGGAAACTGCGAAAGCCTTGAACTCTTTAAGAGAGTATTGTTCAAGTCCTGATTGTAACCAATGGAACACTGTTTTAAAATTGAAAGATGTAAAGAGGTAGGTGAAATAGGTGTGCGTGGTCTTCATTTGTTGACAATTATTGTTTTTGGGTTCTGGCGTTGATTGATTGTTGTAGATTTGCATCGTTTATGGAAGGTAATTCTCATTTAAGTGATGAAGAGGTATTGGAATACGATTCATTCGTTCAAGATTTGACTGATGATGAGGAAATTAATGAACTGACTGATGAAGAAGATTTGTGAAAATTCACTTATCGAGTGATGTTTTTGAATAAGCCAATAAAGTATTTTTTTAACAATTTTTCGTTTTATTGTTATTTTTTTGTATGGATATAGTACATTTTATTCAACACTTACCTTACTTTTAATAAAATAGATGAAAATTTCGCTGAATCACAGTTTTTCTTGAAAA
>CAJUYG010000704.1:30043-122011 GCA_910591675.1 Galerucella calmariensis | reverse complement strand
ACTAACCTAACCTAAAAATTACTACCGGTCCCATTTCAAATAATAAATCAAGTGGTGTATAACAAACATGGCGTTATACTTTTTAACCAATAATATCACTCGAAGCGACCATCGCCTTCTTTTGTTTTTTGTATTGTCAAAAAAATTGTTTGCTTTTATCCAGTCGATTTTTCTTTGTTCGGAAGTTTGTGTATCCAAAGTATTTGAATTTCGTTGTGAATACTTCTAGTGTTTATTTTAATAATATACCTAATATGAAGCTGCGATTATTACTTAGGTAAGTTGTGATTTTCTAATTTCTCGTACTTACGAACAAACGTTTTAGTGAGAGTAGAGTAGGTAGGTATTGATATTAGATTGTCTATCGGGTTTTCGTATCGTTTTGACGGTAAATACAAAGTTTATTGAAGTTTTTCGTAGTATTAGTGCTGTTTAGGTAACATATATAAGGCTTAGGTGACTTGCCTAAGTATAGTAAATTTATGAAATGTCTGCTCACGAGTAATAAATGCAGTCTCCAGCTACTTCAAATTGTAACTGAATGTAAATGTACCTACCTTCTTTAAATTGAAACTGCACACATTTCATAATAAAGCATCCCACAGTATCTAGTGGGTTTTCCAGTTTTAAATCTCCTTTATTTTGAACAACAGAAACGCAATTGATTTCAAATATTTGACCACTTTGTTTTGTTTCAGATGGGGTAAGTCAACATATATCTAAATTTAGCCCAAGGTAAGTACATTTTTCATATATATTATTGTCTGCTTCTATAAACTAATACATCACTTGAAGTTTTCAAATATTTAAAAGAACAACACAATGATCCAAAAGTAAAAAAAACAAACAAACAATTCAATATAAATATAATAAAGAGAATCTCACAAGTTACTTATTGCTTATTTAAAAATTGAATAACGCACTTCCATCCTATTCATTGAGTTATGTCATATAGTTTGTAATTCGCCAGTACAATGAGAACAACAAGAATGTAAAGATGGATACTGTAAAAACATCTGTTCATTTCCTATAGATGAAGCAGCTCCTAATACTGCATTACATAAAAGATCTGGTTTATAACTAACAGCTATGGGATTGTTGAGCAACTAAAAATGAGGCTTTTGTAATGGAATTTTAAATTGAATAATGTTTGATGGTAACTTACCCTTTCAGCAGTTCTTTCCGCGACTGTTGGTTGTAAATTATTTAAAATGGTTGCGTTTGTACTTATTTTCAAGTTATTGCATAAATTTTTTGTTAATCCCAGACTAATACTTGTCATTTCCAATATATTTCCATATTTTAAAACTGGTTGTTGATAATTTTCTTTTTCGTAGTTTTTGCTGATACTGTTTAATTGATTTAAAAGCTCACCTACTTGAGAATGAATTTTTTGTCTTTCGGCAAGCAGGGTTTTAGTTACCTCAAGGAATTCATTATTTCTATTCGATAATGCTGATTTCCATTTGGCTAATTCTTCAACCATCAAACTAGAAGCTAGGAATTTACTTCTCCATACTTCGCATTGACCAGATAGCCATTCTGTCTGCTCTTGATGTGAAGTTAAATGATTAGCTGAATTTAATAAAGCTCTGGCTAACGATAATTTATCTTCAGTTAGATGTTGAACTCGATTCTCGAGATCTTCTCCAACTGCAGCTACCAGTAAAGTTTTTAGCTCACTATTAACCTGGGATTGAAATTTCAATTGATTTTCTAATAAAGTATTTGAAGACCTTAAATTTTGTAAATCTACTTCATACTGTTCTTTTTCTTTTTTCCAAGCTTGCAGTAATTGATTATGATCGATATCGTCCACTTTTTTGTTCGTATTGAGCTTATTCATCTCAGTTTTTCTAGTTTCCGACAATTGGACCACCAGATTTTGTAAATCCATGTCATTTCTACCAAATTTCTTGGAAGTTTTTTTTTTACTTACAGACAAGGGTTCGACAGCTGCTTTATAAGGTTCACATGGCACAAATTTTGGTTCTTTTAGTTTTTGTACAAAATAATTTGGAGCAGATTTTGATGAAAATGTATGTTTTGGGGTCAAATAAATGATTTTACTTTTTGGTTCTACAGGCCGCAACGAATTTAGTATTTTCATACTACGTTTTGAAGCTTTCATTGGATTTATTATAGATTCTTGATTAATTGATTTATTAAATGTAGAATTATCCATTCCATCCCCTTGGGTTCTTTCGTTTATGTTCATAATTAGAAATTTTAAATAGATTTCTTGTTATTGCCAAGTTTGGAAACAAACTATAAAAACTTAAACCGATTATTAATCACTTAAATAACCGTATAAATAACGAAAAACTACGTAATACTGGAATATAATGCTAAACATACAAAAATATGTCATTTAATATAAATATAACCTCTTTGTCCTCTTCTCTTCTTCTTTTTAGTTTATTGGCCTCCACCCACTAGGTACTTAGCCAGAGCAGGTTATTATTTACATTATCGGGAATATTCCTATTACGGAATGTCTGGAACTTTCCATCTTCCCTCTGATTAAACCATTTTTCTGTTTCTTTTGACTATGAATTCTTCTATTTAAGGCTAGACATGTTATAAAACAATACAACATAGGTAAAAAAATTTTCTCGTTTAGGGGCAACTGCCAAGCATTGCACAACCCCGAAATGTTCCCTCGGATTTAGGATAGGGTAGGTATCCCAAAGTAAAGATAGAGGTGTCCTCTTCTCTCAAATGATCGATGTATGTCATAGATATTAGGTTTGTTCCAACTAAGCGAAATGATGCGTACATGAACGTCACGATCATGCGCATAACAAAATTTCTGTTCCAACAATCCCACGGACTGATAAAATGCATTCCAACAAAAACTGAACACATTCATGAACTTGTCGGCGAACGATCATTTTCATCAGAGATTTGGATGTAGAACCGTTCGTCCAAACTGTCAGTTGATGTTTCAAGGTTAGGTAATGGTAAATAAACATAAATCATACATAAATAAAACGGGAACTTATAGGGTTGTAATAGAGTTCCTGAAGGTGATAACAGTTTGAAAATGAGTCGTAGAATCGTTCCAACAATGCATAGAGTATAATGTTCATGGATTAATTCACGTACAGGTTCTCGAACGTTTGATTCGTACATAAATAAGTTCACGAACGCTCACGTACTAATCAAGGTGGATTCGATTTGGTCATACGGAGCTGGAGCGGAGTGAGAGCGGCGTAGCAATTACGTGATACCGGAACGTTTGGAGCACAGAGTGTTGGATGGTGTACTCTGTGGTTTGGAGTGAGAGAGTCTATCTCGAACGCGTTGGAACGGATTTGAGAGTGTTAAAAATAATGTATCCTCATTTCTTTTACTTTTATAATTTATTTATTTCGTTGTTCCAGTTCCAGACCAAAGCTAAAAAATTTAATATGGAGTTGCTTTGATTTAAGGGCTGCTTACTAAATATAATTATTTAAATAAAATAATTATTTCGAGTCAGTTTAGGACGTATTTTACAATACCAGATGAATTAACAGGAGAATTAGACATTGTTTTAACGTTATCCTCCTGAATAATATTCCGATTATAAGAAAAACAATAACAAATCCGAAAAATCAGAGGAAAGTTTGTAACACGCATGCCCACTCCGATCGTGCCTACTTGTCGAGGTAGTGCTTTAGGAGTGAACTCCGTTCACTCCGCAATCACAGAAACGACCGCGGGGTGCGCCGCACTTTTCGCTCCAAAGGGGCATCTCGAACGGTTTTGGAGCGAAAAGAGTTTACGGAGTCGAAAGAGTGTGCAAATCGAACCCACCTTCAGAAGGTGGTTGTTGGATTTATGTGCACAAGTATTTTATGGTTGCTTTATCTATGGTTGGCACCATAAAACACAGTTTTTCATGAAACTAATTAATTTATTTTAACACTCAGATTTTTGGTATTAAGGAATAAGAAAAAAACTACAAAGTATTACTTATTTAATAATTTTATTTCAGAAATATTGAATCTACAGTTCCCTATTTTTTTTCAGTAAATTGTAAACTTCGGTATAACTATTACTATATCAATCAAATCAATTTAGGTATACACTGTGTGCCGAAATAGAGGAATACATTTTTTAATTGAAAATATTTTTTGTGGTTTCTGGGCGACTCATTTTCTTTTTGCAGGGCTAATAGCCTAACATGTCCTCAACATGACTGTAAATTTGAAACCAAAAATAATATACAGGGTCGGACTTATAAGAAAATTTTTAAAACAGTGCTTTAGCTAAAATTGTACCAATATGCTTTTTCGGTAGATAAACTATCCATTTTCCGAAATTACCGGATTCGCGAAATATCATTTTTTTATTAAATAACATTTTAACAAATATCATATTTATGGAAACGGTTTAGTAACTTTAAGACTTAGAGAAAAATATTATGAATGTGGCCACCTAACAGCCCAGAATTGAATACGGTTGATTATTCAATTTGGGGAATTTTCGAACAAAATTTGTATGAGGGAATTTGATACAATCGAGCAGCTCAAATAAAGATTGCAGTTTGCTTGGAACAATTTTGAACAGGGTGCAATAAATGGGGCTATCAATTTATGGCGCAGAAGAAGTGGTAAACAATAATGGTGCCACATTCATAACTCTAAGTTTTAAAGTTACTAGACTGTTTTCATAAATGTGTTATTGGTTAAAATTTAAAAAAAAAGGTATTTCGCGAATCCGGTAATTTCGGAAAATTTCCTTTTTACTGAAGTGTTCTGGATAGTTTATCTACCGAAAATGCTTATTAGTACAATTTTACAGTTTTCATTTGTAACGAGCTCAAATGCACTATTATATATATTTTTTATAAGTCCGACCCTGTACGTTATTTTTGCTTCCAAATTTACAGTCATGTTGAGGACATGTTAGGCTATTAGCCCTCCAAAAAGAAAATAAATCGCCCAAAAAAAACAAAAAAAATATTACTCCTTTGTTTCGGCCCACAGTGTATTTCATTTTTAGTAAATTATTCGGTAATATTTAAAATCTTTGATTGATTTTCTTAATTTTTTTGCTTTATCGACATACGAAAATAATATCGATCAATTTTGTTCAATTCCATGTCATATACAATGTGTCTACTCAAGTTGAAAGCAAACTTTTTGATTATTGATAAAAAGTTCAGCATTATTTAAAACTTCAAATAGAAAAAAGTTTTCCTCATGGTTCCAACTTAACTACACACTGTGTAACATAGTGTAAAATTCATAGAAATTATTTCCGTACTCAACTCAACTATATTTCACGCAATACATTTCTTATTTTGTTTAAATATTTTATATTCTATAGGATGTTGTAAATTATTTAGTTATTATTTTAAGTGCGGGTTTTAGTTTATATTTTATGTTTGTTATGTTTTTTTTTATAATTTTATTTTCACAAATATTAAACTATTTGTATAAAAAATAATAAATCATTCAGCAACAACATAGGATTTCTCACTTAAAATATTTCCTACAATATACTTAGGGAGGTATATACACCAAATGATCATCAAAAAGATAAAAAGTATGTTTTAAGAAGCATTTCTATTGTTTCGTTCTCAAGAAAAACCGCACGAAGTAAAATCACGTGAACATTAAATGACCTAGGCAAGTGGATAAGGTTCCTCTATTGCGAGTCTTCCAATACGCAGTCAACTTAGAATAGATCACGCATGGTCTTTGTTTACTTGCGTTTTTTCTTAGGACCGAGTTATAGCACAGTATAGAAACGAACCAGTAGTATAACTCTTATACATTTCATCCATAAATTGCCAGAACTTTTGATGACCCTGAACGGAGCGCTTTACGATTCATTTTACTTTTCCATAGGCGTAGGTAACATAAGTTTTAAAATGACTTGAACGTAACCGATATGAAAAAAGGGATGGGATACATCCTACAAGGGCGCATTTATTTACTATTGAGTGTCGTAAAAACTTCGTCAAAGGAGAGGTATGGTATGATAGGTCCAAGATAGGATTTTTTATACGATTCATTATTAAGGGGAATCTATCGGCAGCGATTTGACAAAATATCGAAGTATTTTTGGCAAGGAGTTTTGAGGTAATGGATGTATTGAAAATTAAGAAAAAAATTTTTCATGTAGATTAATGTTGAACTTAGAGTTCTCATCGAATAAAAACTTATGAAGTCTAATTTGAAGCTTTATGAATACTATATAAAAATCTCAGAATCCTCAAATTACTTATGACCGTACAATTCCTTATTGAAATTCGGTTGCTACCACTAAAATATCGGATAAAAATCCATCTCTCGCTTTTCTATCCTTCTATGACTGACATTGTCTCTCTGCTTCGGTAGTCGCGTGCCGTTCCATTGTTGATACAATGCTCGCCGGTCTCCCAGTTCAGTACTGACGAAGCTTATAGAGTAGTACGTGAACCAAAATCCGCTTGGACCGCTTGGCTACCTACATGTTGCGGAGCTTTCATATTTCTAATAAAATTTTCGTTATGTGAACTTAAACGTGAGGACGTAGGGAAACAAAGAAATATACAAAGCATAATTGTGCAAGGTCGAATTTGGTAGATGACCCTTAATTGCGTGGGATAGAAGTGACGATGACGAACAATTTATGATTTTTTTTTTCACCCGAAAAAGTGCTCAACGCGTTTAAAGAAAATACACATTAAAATGAGAGGTTATACAGTTGAGGCGCGAGGGAATTGCCCCCCTTTGCTACGGCTACGCCAATGAATATTTATAAAATAAATCAAATATTTCCATAAAATGGAGTGTAACTTTCATTTATTTTCTTTCTAATTAAATTTTCTTTTTGATGATCACCATAAAAATGACAAGTTTCAATTCAAGCTTAGTCTGTGTACATATTTTTTTTTAAATCAACAAATAAATTCAATCTTACCTTTCGTATTACATACTTTTAATATCATTTAGTAAAAAGCAAATTTTGTTCTAATTTTCTAAAAACCATATTTTCTTCTTTATCTCAACATCAATTTTTGAAAAAATCAAAACAAAAAATTGTTATACTTTTTCTAACGTCAATGTGAAGACAAGACAAAAAAGGAAGTGGCGCCGTATCTTGTGAAAAAAGCGGGGAATCTAATCGCGTTTCTTCATGTTTAACTTGAACATTTCCCGTGCTTCAACCGTTCGGCTATCTCCTATGCGGTTGAGAGTATTCGAAATTGTTATGAAACTGGCGTACGACTTTTTTAAACACAATTATGCAGTTTTTTAATTAAACCAGACAGCTGGCGTTTGACAGTTTTGTCGCATTTTATAAATAACAAGCCCTACGTTGGGCGGCGTTTTCCATCAATATGATTATTCACATTGACTTTAGAAGGAATATAACAGAAATATCTTTTATGTTTATAATATTACAGTCACATCAACTGAACTCCTAACAAAAGAAATTCAAATTAATTTGAATTTTTTTCAAAATTAATAAAGTACAATTTTGTCAATGGTATTTCTATAATATCTGTGACTGTAATACTTTTTAATTTATGCTAAAAATCATATTTTCATAATATTAGGAGAGATTATATTCTTGAAATAAACAGTTTTTGTTATAAAAACCATCTGAAGTACATGTCAATAGTGATTAAATTGACAGGAACCACAGACAACAAACAACAAGAGCTTATTTCCCCGACTCCAATCCTCCCACCACTTCAAATTTAGTAGTTGAGGTGCGTATGTGTCCAAGCAGCCTTTAACCTTCTATTCGATGTGACTGAATGTGAGCTGATTAGCGCAGTTGGTAGGGTATTGAGCTTACAACTCAGAGGTCGTTGGTTCGAAACCCGGTTAGGACTAGTTTTTTGTTTGTTTTTTATTTCTTATTTTCTGATATTTTTATACATAGTTACACTTTGATCAACGTTTGGGCCTGGGATTTCTTGTTTTTTTTTTAGTTTTCTATTTCTTATTTTCTAATATTTTTACGTATTTACTTCAATATTGTTATATTTGGCAACGTTGGAATCGAGTCGGGAAAATAAGCTCGTCAACAAAGAAGAAGAATGTATAGCTTGAAAAACGTATAAATAGACGAGCTAAAAAGAGAAAGAACTTCGCCTGTCTGTCATAGCGCACTAGAGGCGTGTCTTCAAACGTTTGACACACGTTTGCAGATTCCACTGTTGCCAGATGTATACCAATTTCACTAAAAGCTAGTAAATAGTAGTAGATGTGTTGGATAGTGAATATTTTCAAGAATATAATCGATTATTTATAGAAAATGTATATCACATATCGACTAAAATCATGGTAATACATATATATATATTGATTAGAAATGCTAACATAGCATTTATTTTTTAAAAGAAAATACTATTTGAAAACAATAAATATTTTAATAAAGAAATTTTCAAATTTGCACGAATAGTCAGTATTTGAAGGAAATTATGTAAAGCAGCAATGATTTGAATAGAAATGACTTAATTGGGGGAAGGACGATCCAGGACCAAGAATTAGTTGTTAGATAATAATGTAGGGCAAACTAAGGGGTGTTTTAAAGTTGAAATTGGGGATACCAAGGGAGAAATAGTTGTTGTATTATAGTAGAACCAATTAATGGGTGTTATAAAGGACATACAGGGATGCAGCAAAAAGTAGTTAAGAATGGAATGGTGACGAAGTTCGAAAATATACGAGGGGTTGGAAGAAAAGTTTTGGCAGGTGCAAATTTGAAAAATAAAAATAATGAAAATTAAATTGAGGGTATAAAGTACATTATCAATTTTTTGTTTTAAATATACTATGAGCACTTGTATTTTTTTTTTGTTTAGAAAATCACATTATATAATAATTACGTTTATAATACTTCAGATGTATTGCTGACATTTTTAGGAATTTAAATTTTTTTTCCTTTATTCTCCTATAATGTTATTTACAATGTTGTGCGTTGTTTATACAAATTTTCTACTTTTTTTTTTTTGCTTTATTCTATATTTATTGTTTACCAAAAATATCTGAATAATTTGTCTCTTTTTTGCGTTTGTTAAGACTGAGATAAATTCTTTTATTTTTCAATTGAATTTTGGAATATATAAAGATATTTTTGGTAATTTTTCTTATTGGAATGTTCTAAGGAAGTCGAAAAATGTTTACCTATTAATAATAAATTCTTTAATATTTATTTCTGAACGTTTTCACTATCAAAGCTTCGAAATCAGTTATGTCTAAAATAAAAACTATCTGGCAATTTTTGTTCGTTTTTCACTAAACATTGTATAGGAAATTTTTACGAAAAATGTACCCTTTTTAAAAAATTGTATAGTACGTCCATGGTAAATTGAAGTTTTTACAAATATTTTAACCCAATTTAAAAAATTCAAAGCACGTCCATGATTCCTTGAATTATATACGTCCCTTGGTATAGTTGAAAACAATGCATTCTGTATTAAACACCCAGTATATCTTAAGGTTAGGTTGGAATGTACAGGCTGTCCAATTTTAAAAACTAGTAGTAGTAAATTGTTATAAACGAGTCATAATTCCACGTCAGACTTACCACAGAACAGGTAGTTTAAGATTGGGACATCCTATATAGAAATTATTGCAAGTCGAATTTTTTGAGGATCAAATTTATTTTTTCTTTTATTTATTACAGAGTTTATCCCGCATCTTTATACAATATTCAATAGATTTTGTTAGTAATCATATATCACAATTAGTTTATAGGTTATTATTATATAAAGTATTTTTTTTTCGAAAAAATTTTCAGCCTAAAAATAGCCACAACTGATATTCTTCATAAAAACAATTTTTCTAATTAAATAGACTCCAAAAAATAATAATTAAATCGATTGGTATTTATATGTCTGTTGAAGATTTAATTTTTAATATTTAGGTATAGAGTGGCCCAAATAAGGTTGTTCCATTTCCAATTTAATACGGGGCACCGGTATGGTATGAGGTATCACAAATGAGGAAGTATCGGGAAATGTTAATAAGACCACAAAGGAAACCACTAATAAAAGTGTGTAAGCGTTGGCCGGTGCAGTTCCGGTAGACATACTAGCCAGAGAAAGGGCCAGGATATACGGCAGAGGAAATGGGGAAGAACAATCAGTCAGAGAGGAAGGAAACGATCGAAAGGTGGCAACGACAACGCGCACCAACTATTTCTTCACGCAGTTCCTGACGGGCCACGGATCGTTCAGGGCATATACTTATGGAATAAGGAGAACCAGGGACGATCTGTGTCCCGTTTGTGGAGTGGTAGATGACGCGGAACACGCGGTTTTTCGCTGTGTCCAGTATCAAGAAGAGAGAAGTCAGATGGAGAAGGGTCTAGGTATGGCATTGGGTGAACCTAGCGTGATCTTCGAGAAGGTAATGCTCCATAAGAAGTTGTTTGAAGTATTTTTAGGGGGGTAACAGATCTAATGAAGAAAAAGGAAGCTAGAGATAGGGCTACAAGGGAATGAATGGAACCAACCAACGAAAAGCTGGCGTCACCTGATGTTATGTTCGCTGAGAACGGTTCCGGGGGCGCTGGTAGGAGAAGAGAGGAGGGTTTTAGCTGGTAGGCAGGCGTCTTTTGAAGATTTCCCACCCAAAAAAAGGTTGTTCCATTTGAAAAGTTGATATTTGAACGACGAATAGAGCTCAGTTGGAAATAAAATGTATACAATATGTCCCCCTAAATTGGAATCATGCAAAGATGGAAAGAATATTATCAGGAAATAAAAGATAAAGAGAAACACGTACAAATTGGTATGCAAGAAGATGCAGAAATGAAAATAAGTGAAGAGGAAATAGAACAGGTTATAACAGAACATAAAAACGGAAAAGCCCCTGGATATGACAAAATCACATCAGAAATGATTAAAAACGTTGGACAAAAAGGGAAAGATATAATGTTACAAATTTTTAATCAAATAATAGAAGAAGAAACGCTACCAAGAGACTGGCAAAAAGTTTCGTGGCTTTCCTGGATCTAGAAAAAGCCTTTGATAGAGTACCTAGAGAAAAAATGTGGAAAATATTAGCAGAAAGGGGATTGAATACAAAAATAATAAGAATAATACAGAACATCTATGAGAAAAATGAGAACGCAGTCATAAGAAATAACAATATGTCCGAAAATTTCACTACAAATATGGGACTAAGACAGGGAGGGAGCCTAAGCCCTTTGTTATTTATTATTTACATGTATGAGATAATAAAGAAATGCACAAAAATAAGTAAAAAAGTATTTGTGGGACATTTACAATTGTGCAGGGTATACATCAGTGAAGGAGCATTTGCAGACGATGTCATATTAATAGCAAAAAATGAAAGAGAGCTACAGGAATGCAGCAATGATGGACATGGGAATGAAAATAAACAAAAACAAGACAAAAGTTATGGTCATTGGAGACGACAAAGAGGAAATAAATGTAAGAATAGATACTTACAGACAAAATAGAGCAAGTTGAACATTTTCAGTACCTTGGAACAATAGTAGACGAAAACGGTACACAGGAAGCAGATATTAATAATAGAATAGTTAAAACTAACAAACTATACTATGCCATGAATACAAAATTTATCAACAAAAAAGAAATATCTAAAGAAACGAAATTAAAAGTATTCAAAACAATATATCGACCAATACTTACATATGGATGTGAAACATGGGTGTTAACAGGACAACAAAAAAGTAAAATACAGGCGACAGAGATGAAATATTTGAGAAGAGTAAGAGATGTAACAAAAGAGGATAGAATGAAAAACATAGATATCAGAAAAGACCTGGGTATACAATCAACCTTAGAATTTGTAGAAGAAAGACAACTACAATGGTGGGGACATTTACAACGTATGGATGAACGAAGACCAGTAAAGAGAATATGGAAAGCAAAAATTGAAAAAAATAAAAAAAGGGGGAGACCAAGAAAAACTTGGAAAAAATTCGTGACGAAAGAATAGCTGCAACACACCCTACATCACTAAGTGGTAGAAGGGCTTTAAGATTATATATAAGTGTATTTTATTATTTGCAAAATAAATGAATATGCGCGTTTCAAATGTAGTTATTAAAAAACATGGAAAACTTGAAAGATTATCATGTGTTTCGTAATCACAAGAGATAAATGTTCATTCAAAATAGAAACATTAGTAAATAGTAAAATAATCAGTTTCAATTTAAATGAATGTTATTACATATTTAATCGTAGTTTTTAATTCTGATCAATTTTTTTTAGTAACATTTTTCGATATTCAAAATTAAAGGCACCTCGTATACGACTAAAAAATTTCATATTTGATGACTGTATTCTAGGTTTTAGACAACGCAGAACTTTTTATGAAAAATAACTTTTCTTCCTAAAAAATAATAATAAAAAAGTTTCCCATATGATTCCAACTTTGGGAACATATATATTGTATATACCCGGTGTTTGAAAAAAAAAATAATAAGTGCGACTAGCAAAATCTTCAACAGTTTAAAAAAAATACCAAAAGATTTTTTCTTTAAATCGCCTAAGAAAACGTCGAGCATTTCGAAATTCAAAATATGCAGACACAATATAATATCCATAGTTTCCTACCTAAATTTAACTTGATTAAATTTTTTGTGATCACGTTGTATAAACAGCACAATTGGCATGCCAGTCGATAAAGATTCAAGTAAAATTTATACAGGATGTATCTCTATCTTGACTGTCGTTCAGTGAAGGTTTTTTTGGGTGAAAACGGGTTCAAAAATTTTGATATAAACCCGAATCCGGAGACTGTTCCTGTCAGTAGACCCACGAAACCGGTATCCATTGAGGTGTTGTCTGAACATGTTCGATTGCCGATTCTAAAGCAGCTATCGTTTCGTCTATATCATTATTTATTATAGTTAGATCGAAATAGTGCCCGTACGCCTGTCGAAGCATATCAGATTCTTTGGCTAATCGCTCCAAGCTACCATCAAACTGAAACAAAAAAAAATATTAATGTTAAACGTAGATCCTGGAATTAACCCTCTTACAAAATTTTTTACGTACACCTGTATCTGTATCTGTAGACACAGCACTTGTGACCTATTGTGCATCCTCCCGAGGAGTTGTCCTCCTAGGTCATCGTCCATCCTGTCCTTCCCAGGAAGGTGGACAGGTCACTAGGAGATAGGCCGTATGTGTCACTGGGTCTTAAAATTTTCAGTCCAAACGCTTCTCTGGCTAAGGAATCGGCAATGCGATTTCCTTTACTCCTGTCGTGCACTTTGACCCACGTCAGGATAATATTATCGTACCTTCTGTAAGTTCCTTGTGGCATAACTTATTATTTTTTCTCCTATTTTTTTGGGAATCAAACCACAATAATGTTTTTTATTTTTTATTTCGACGTTTCGGTAGCGTTCCAGCTACCGTTGTCAAGATTAACTAGTAATAAAATTTAAAAAATAATTATTGGTCCCTATCTGACACAACGAAAAAAATATGACAACTGGACAATCAATAATATTTTGAAGTTTAAGACTACAAAACTTTGTTGTAAAATTTTATTACGGTCCATTCATAGTAGATCACATCTCTGGTAAAATGTGAAATAAAATATTTTATTTTATGATATTCCAAACATATGATAGTCTACTAGAAATGGAATTCAGTGAAGTGAACGTTCCAGGAACGGTTTTTATTGGGATAGCGCTTTTTTTCGCTTATTTTGGAAATGTTGTTAATAAAACGCGTTTGTTGTTACTTTTTTGCGTATGATTATTTTTGTTTTCAAAATATGTATGACTTAGTTTGGTGATTTTGTGTATTGAAGTGTGTATCGATTAACAACTATTCCAATGATAAATCATAAGAAAAACGGGGATAAAAACTTATGATGCTATCCTGATAACGCAGGTAATTGATTATTGGAAATTTCTCTTTCTAACATTGGTAACCAAATTTGACTTCATTCGGCTGAAATACTAGCTACACAGTTATCTGCATTTATTTGTATTAAAGCACTTTCTTTGATTTTTCGTCTTTTATTATTGGGCTCTTTTAATATTATTTTTGTCGAATCCCATTGAATTTTATGCCCCTCTTCTCAAGCATGTTTACAAATACCTGACTTAATGAACTCCCTATCTTTGATGTATTTTTTTATGTTCACTTATTCAGACTTTCAATGGTCTAGATGTTTCACCTAAATAGAATTTATCGGATTTGCAAGATATCTGAAATATGCAAGATCTCTTGAACCAATCAGTGAAGCAGCTTGCTTCTATCCATCAATTTTTTGTTCTATTGCATCTTGAACCGAACCTGCATCATCTTCCAGCACAGCATGGAATACCTTTAGGACCATTTTCTGTCCATCTATCCCACATGTGTTCTGATTTATATATAATGTAAGGTTGTAATAATACCCCTGAAGCAGAGCCACAAAACATGATAGATATTGCTGATTTAGAATGGTTTATGATGTTTGTGGATACTTTTTACCTCTCCGATACAACTATCAATTTCACCCCGAAATCAGTATCAAAGTAACTCCACTGAATGAAAATGCTCGTGGTATGTGAATGTGTAAAAATAAGACGTTATACTCGGAAAGTGAGGTTATCCTACGGATAACAATTAATTATTCAGCATTTATTCGGTAATAAACTCTGTAATGACATTATCGTGCTCACATTTTTTCCACTGTTGATTTAGCACTAAATATAAGCACTATATTCGAGACTGTGAAAAATATATCAATGCTTATTTGCAACTGACCGAGCTCTCAACAATACTTTTCGAAGTTCTCACTTTAGACTGAACCCTGGCCAGATGTTCTTGGATTACTTTTGGAGAGTAATTTGAATATTAGAATGAAATTCCGTCCAACTATCAAATTAACCCCACAAAATAAATTTCACCCCATCTTACGGTACACAAAATCACCAAAGTGTATTACTCAGACATATTTTAAAAACAAAAATAATCATACACAAAAAAGTAACAACAAACGCGTTTTATTAACAACATTTCCAAAATAAACGAAAAAAAGCGCTATCCCAATAAAAACCGTTCCTGGAACGTGCACTTCACTGGATTTCATTTCTAGTAGACTATCATATCTTTGGAATGTCATAAAATAAAATGTTTTATTTCACATTTTACCAGAGATGTGATCTACTATGAATGGACCTTGATAAAATTTGACAACAAAGTTTTGTAGTCTTAAGCTTCAAAATATTATTGATTGTCTAGTTGTTATATTTTTTTCGTTGTGTAAGATAGGGACCAAAAATCTTCACAACGGTAGCTGGAACGCTACCGAAACGTCGAAATAAAAAATAAAAAACATTATTGTGGTTTGATTCCCAAAAAATAAGAGGAAAAATATTATCGTACGTCTATGATATAGTCTAGGCGCAACACGTTATATTAGCACACGAAACCAAAATAAAATTTTGTGATTTTTGCGTAACGTTAGCGGCTGTTATGGTGATCTTCTAAAAGATCCAACTTCCAGGTGGGATATAAGGGGTGAATTAATATTAAAATTCCTCTCGCCTATTTCGACATGTCGAGAATAATAAGCGGGAGGTTGTGTTAATCCTGTTTTTCCTTAATTAGGAGGACACAAGCTGCCGCCGGTAGTGGAGAGTCCGAGAAATTATAACAATATGAAAGCAAATGCAAAAGGTCCGTTAAAAAGGAAAACGGGATAATTGAAGTCTGAAGCTTTTTCGAACTAATTAAATTATTAAATAATAATAATGGGGATGAAAAGACAAAGTAGAGATAAGGGAACATGTTTAGAAAACAGCTAATGCTAATTCTTTAATGATACCCCCTAATAAAAAAATTCGTACGTCTCTGGAGTATTTTTAAGGGTTTTTTTCAATATTTTTGGTTTGTTTTTGTGATATGAAAAAAATGAGAGTGAAATTTGAAAGTATAGGTAGATCAATCCTCTCAATAATTTATTCCGTACACCACTGTATGTTACAAAAAGTAATTTTCCAGAGGGTGAATTGTCAAAATAGTGTTCTTTTAAAAAAAGTTTTAATTAATTATTTGAGGCCACCCAAAATGTTTCTGTATTTTGCAAAAAAAGAGGGTGAATTGTCAAAATATAGTGTTCCCTTTGGAAACAATATTTTTTTCTAATATGTTGAGACTCTAAATTTTTTCCCCTACACCAATGTATACACAAAAAATAATTTTCAAGAGGGTTGATTGAAAAAATATAGTGTTCCCTTTGAAAAAATAGTTTTTTTTCTAATATTCGGGGCCCCCTTAAATATTTTTCGTACACCACTGTATTTCATAAAATATAATTTTCAAGAAAAATAGTATCCCCTTGAAGAAAAAAGTTTTATTTGTTATATGTGACTCCCTAAACATTTTTTTCGTGCGCCAATGGACTATTTTGTAAAAAAAATGTTCATTCACTAGAATATTTTCATTTAAACTCCGCTTAACGTTTTTAATTTCAACTTACGGCTTTACTATCCAAAGCTTTCCAATCTGCGACACCCTGTATGTGTTTATAATGTATGAAAATGAAAAATTTTGAAAAAAAAAGAAACTTACATCCGCTATATTTTGCAACGCAGGGGCAGCGATGAACACAACATATGGTGAGAACTCAGCAGTTCGTAGCACTTTGAGTGCTTGAGGCTCGACATCGAGTATGGCTATTTTACCATCTTGATGTATTCTTCTAATTGTATCTAATTTAGTGCCGTACATGGCTTCTTCGTGAGTACCATATTCCAAATACTCGTTTGCAGCAATGTCCGCCATCATCTCGTCGTGTGATACGAAAAAGTAACTTCTACCGTTTTCTTCATCAGATCTCGGCTGTCTCGTTGTATCTGAAATCAATCACCCATTTGGAATAACCCTATATAATATATTTTTCCTACGATCACTACCCAAAGTAGACTTTTGCACACTCAAATCTAACCGCAAAGTTGATGTTTTCCGCGATCTGTCATAATTGACATTATTTACGCTCTAGAGCGTACTTTTCCGCTCGCCTGTTTTCATTTACAATAAACTAAAGAAAGGTAGTAAATAATAGATATATTAAAACAAAATGTAGAGCAGTCCGAATATTTTAGTTGAAATATTAATATTTAAAGATATTTCGAACGAAATTAATAAATATTCCTATATAATTTGACTGACATCTACAATTTATACAAGTTACTGGATTTACAACGCTGCAGGTTACGCTACCAATAAATAGATGGAGGTGTATATTTTATATGTTTAATTTTATTGAAATTATAAAATAATTTAAACCTCATACATTGATATTATTTTGATTCAATACTACAGTGAAGGATTTATTTCTTAGTTCAAGATAAAAATTAATATTTACAGCTTATTACAAATATAACGTTGTTAAGATTGACAATTTTCTTGATCGTTTTTGCAGATTCCTATTTTCATAGTATTGATTTATACGGACAAATTTACGTAGTAGAAATATAACAGTCAGAAGGTAGGCAATGCATTATACACCTAGATGCTACAGTGATTGCATATTTAAGTACCTACCTACTATTTTGTGAAAATAGTAGACTATGGAATTAATGAAACGTCATTATTTCATTTTTAGTTTATAAAAAAGTTGTCTGTTTATAAATAGCTATTTGAAAAATGGATAGTGACAGTGAATTTTCAAGCACACCTCCAGATATAGCAGATTTTGCTAAAAATATTACTCTTAATCTTCTGCCAACTAAATCCAGAGGTAAATACGAAAAACAATACAATATTTTCATGGATTGGTGCCGCTCAAAAAAAATTAAAAAATATTCGGAGAATGTATTGCTGACTTATTTTGGCGAAAAATCTGTATACTATTATACATATTTTATACAAATTTATACTTACGTGGTATTGGATACGCATATTGATCTGGATGTTTTGCTATTAAAGTATTTTTTATGTGTCTTCTTCCTACCCCATGAGCACCTAACAATACCAAGGTTTTTCTTTGGAACGCTGGGTCAGTCACTGTAGAAAATAATGAGAAAAATAGCTGGGATTAGATAAAAAAAATTCCATTTTATGTTACTTACTGGGTAATTTCACAACCTCCTCATAGGTAACTAAATCTAATTGGTCAAAAATGGCATTATGCTTCGCCAAATATTTATCCTTATATTGTTTTTTCTTCCGGCCAAATATTGAGCAATTCACTGAAAAAGAAAAAAGGACTTTTAATCTACGTCATTTTGCGAAAATAAAAGAAAAATACTCCTTTCGTCAAACCTGGGATTTTGAAAAAAATCTTGCAACGCTGTTAATATTAACACTGTTGCTCTTTATTGTGACAAGTGAAGACTTGACATTGTTTTGACTATTATGAAACCCTATTATCTTGCTTTTCGTTTCATAATCTCTTTAAAAAATGATAATAAAACCGTTCCTAAATCAAATATAGACAAGCAAGAAGCGTCATTTCAATTTTCTGTAGCGTAAGAACAATAGTAAACTAGGCCCCGTGATTTGTACTGAATACCCTAAAACTTTATATAACCAACAATAGAAAGGAATATCTTCAACCTTCTTTAAAAGCATTTTAACAAAAATGAAAGCAAAAACAGTTTCATTATTTTTGGACTGCAAGCACAAAACACTAATTTACACGACGTGCATTCTTGTAGATATAGAAATGCATTCAATAGATATTTTTTGCATGCATCTAATGTAGCCTTGTTAATAAAGAAATATACTGGAAGATTAGAAATCTTCTGGAACATTTCGAGGTAAAATGTATAGAGAACACATTGAGCATGCTCTAAACTGACACTATATAAAGGTAGTCTTTATACCTGTAGTACCATCACAACCATTAGCATGAGAAGAACATCCTTTTTCCACGTCTGGCATTCAACAAAAATACAAATCACACCAAATACATTTTTTTTAAATTGTTTTAGTTTATTTAAAAGTTTCATAGGTGGTGGTATAGTTAGTTAAGTACAGAGTGATAAAAAAATGAACTATATAAACTTTGCTAAGTCAATGTTTTAAAACTCAAGTATTTTGCATTGGCCCGACGTTGGGCGCCGTTTGCCATCACCGGGATTAAAAATTTCTCTATTCACATTGACTTTAGAAATAGTATATCTTGGTGATTATTTTATTATTTTTTTTGCATTGTTAATGATAGATATGCAGGGTGTCTCAAAAAGATTAAGCTTAAAATTCCAGATGACTAGAGACTGAAATATACTCTGGGTTCCATTTTATCCTTTAAATTACTTGATTTGTTGAAAAATCCTTGAAAAATGAGGTGACAGTTAAATCTGGGAGAACAGTAGGCCATTTCAATTATTTCCAATGTTATATAGATCTATGCTCCTAATAAAATCCAAACAACCACCTTACCTACAAACTTTTGTTCTTTATTAGGATTTAAATAATTTTCTAGTAGATTTAAAATAATTTAAAACATTTTTCATGCCGATTTTCGACTCATGACTTGTAAAATTCAATTTTTTTCACGATTAAACCAAATTTTACACAAAAAATAGCAAAGTTGTCAATTGAGATACTTAAAAAGTCAAAATATACAGAGTGACGACCCCTTTAATAAAACTATCCATCTTATTTTTTCATTCACCCCTCTACAAAAAGAATTTCGTACTACACTGGTTTTTTTTAAAAGAATTTTTGATATTTTCTTTGTTTTTTTTTGGGATATTTTTGCAAAAATAAAACCAAAGGACTATGCTTCCAGCTTATGGAAAATAAAGGACCACTGAAATGCGGATATTTTGATACCAACTTATTCGTCTTGAAAAATAGAACATTTGATAACATTGCGCTAATGTTGTAATTTAATTTATTTTATTTCCATCTTTGTATTCATATCAATGTATTTAAGGCTCAGTAATGTTCGATTTAAGGAATAATATAATCTTGTTGACTTATTTGCTCTGTTATTGAGATCTGCGTCTAGTTATAGGTTGTTACATTTCAATTCCTCGTAATTATTCTCCTGTTTTTCATTTACTATCATTGCTTTGGTTTTCTCTGTATTTATTGTCATTTTCATCTTTTCTATTTCTCTTGCCAGTAAGTTAATTAGTTTCTGCATTTTATTTCTCGATTTTGATATGAGTACGATATCGTCTGCGTATAGTAGATTACTTAGTCTGACCGGTACCATGTTCCTGTACCCTTTTATCGTGTCCAGATGTCCTCCTTGTATTTTCATTTCCTTCACTATTTTGTCCATAATAATAACAAACAACAGTGGGCTTAAGCTATCACCTTGTTTATTTTTAAAGTCAAGTATTTAAAAACTAAGAAAATGCAGTGTTACGTTTGTGAACATAGAGTTCGTCCTAGAGGATTTTGGCGTTGTGAGGAATTAAACGATTTTCCAGAGGGATTCCAAGACGCCGTCCGCCATCGTAGAGGGAATAATAATTTGCATAAAAGAAATATGGAAAATGGTGAGGTTATTCATATTGATTGTTATAGACAGGTTATGGCCGACATTGATAGGGATAATGTAGGAAATGATGAGACTTCTTGTGTGTTTGATTGTGTACCGCAAAGACGCAATATCTGTTTTGTTTGCGATGGTAATAGAAATCTGACAATTTCTTTTGAAGCCAGGATAGATATATATTTAAAAAAAGGAATATACGTTCCAAAAGGTTAATAGACATTTAACATCTAGCATCTACAAAGAAAAAACAGCATATAAAAATTAACTCACAAAATTGGGTCGGTTCAACCCTGTCTGGTTTTATTTATTCATTTCTTATCTCTTTACTTGGTGGAATCTGTAATACAGTTTTGTTTACGTATTTTCTCTCTGTCTTACTCATACAATCTCCGTAAGCGATTTTTAAAATAATATCATTAATTGTGAGTTAATTATAAAAGTCACAACATTGGCGCAACGTTATCAAATGTTCTATTTTTCGAGATGAATAAGTTGGTATCAAAATATCCGCATTTGAGTGGTCTTTTATTTTCCATAAGCTGAAAGCATAGTCCTTTCTCAATGAATCTTAATATTTAAATACGTGTTGTGAATATTAAAATTGGCAATGGTTTTTAAAAGATTGAACTTGAAAAGTGTATAGAATTAAGTAAATAAAGCTACACTAAACTCCAAAATTACTAGTCTCACGATTTGCAATAATTTGGGAGGTAAGAGGAGCCGCAAAAATGTCCAGACCTAAAACCACTTTATATTAATGAAGCTATTTGAATTTTGAATAAATTTGATTTAACTGTTTTCGGCAAATTAATTCAATATGTTAAATATGCAGTCTTGAGTCGAAATAATTGATTATTAATTTTCATTATTTATTTATTATTTGGGTGAATTTTCATGCCATACACACATAAAAAAAAATAAAGAAAATGCAATTCCTCTCAAAGTCAAATTAGGAGGCATGAATTTCGCTAGTTTTTTTTTTTTCAAATAAATCGCTAGTGAAAAGTGGGTGAAATGAAAAATTAAAAACAGGCATAGAAAAATATCTAATGCTTTCTAGAAAAACGTTATAGTCAAATTCACAATACATTTTTGCTTGTTAAAATCAGTTTCAAGAAAAAAAGTGCATAGAATGAAAATTTAGAAAACAGTTTCAGTGGACAAATATTTTTTGTAGGAAAGAAGAATTTTTGGTTACTGAGAAGTATTTTAAAACCTAAAATTTGCTTCAAATTTCAAAAAAAAAAAATGTTAAATTTCCAATTTTTAAATTTTCAGTAAATATTTGTTAATTTTTTTTTCAAAAAATAAACACGTGCCTACATACATTTAAAAAACACAAATTATACTTGGAAAAAACAGCATTTTCCTAATATCACAACAGTACCTTGTTCCTGTTTGGATTTCTCCATGGCAGAGCAAGCAGCCCTCCATTCCTGAAGCTCCGGAGAAGGAATCAGACCAGCTGAACCTGCTGCGTTGTCTTTTCTTGCCTGCCACCAATGGTGATCATCTTTACTAATTATCTGCAAAAAATTTTGGACGATATCAACGGAAGACGGACAAATAGAAAGAAGTAGTTAGGGAGGCGAGACCTATCAAAATCGAAAGATAAAGTAATTTGGAAAAGAAAAGATCATATGGTAAAGATGGGTATGGCGTGTACGGTTTTTCAAAAATGTTAAAAAAACATACCACGCATGCCCCAAGTGCCTCTGATAACAACGGTATACTAAACTGCCGGTTTGCGTGGTGGGGGTAGGCATATAAAGTAGTCAAAAATCCGAAAAAAAAAATTTTTTAGCAACAATTTAAAACTATTTTTATTTTTATTGAAATTATCTTCATCTTTAAGAGAAACCCCATGTAAAATGAATAACTTGAATGCCTTTTTATCCATCTATATCTGTTGATGACTTTTACAATTTTTAGTGCTTTCTTAACAATTATTAACATAAATTGGAAAGAAAATTCGTTGTAAATTTTTTTTATTCAATTTTATCAGGATTTAAATTGGAAAGAATAACTTACTTGAAGTATATCTCCCGTTTTGAAGCCGATTCCAGCTTGAGCGCATGGGATGAGCTCATCTTCTAATGGGTCGTAGTCAAATTGTGCTCTGACGAATATCTGTAAGAAAATAAAATGTTTTAACAATAAATATAAATATTTAACAATCTATTAACGTAAATGCAAATCCACAAACAATATATACAAGCTAGGAGTTATTTGAAGCAAAAAAACTTCTTTTTAACTAAATTAAATCACGTCTGAATTTCCGTATCAATGTTTGAACCACCAGAAACTTATTTTTCCTCTTAATATTCCAATTTCGTTCTCAAATAATGTCGAAAATTTGTCTGCAGATTTTTTAAAAATTTCTCTGGGTTCTAATTTTTTTGCTGAAACAATTTTCATCATATTTTTCAAATAAAGCAAAAGTACCTTTGCTTCCTAGCCCAAATTTGTACTTGAACCTTATTCTCAGTTATTTATTTCGATTAAAATATTTATATTGCAACATTTTGTCTCTTAAGTAACTGACTGCACTGTATATAAAAAAAATAGATCACTTATACGATCCAGCTTGCTGTAGACTGGAAATGCTTTTTCCAGACCTTAAAAAATTTTGATTTCTTCAATGGAGACAATGCTAGACCTTCCTCCGCTACATTGTGTCATAATGTGCGAAGCATGGGCAGCACTAATCCGACTGGAAAAATCATCAGACCATGACGTGGCACATGGGAGAGGACACACAGAGATAAGGCATGTGGATGATGACATTTTCAAAATGCCAACAGACCACATGACCACCAAATATATCTTTCGCAAGAACTTCGAGATTGTCATCAAAGATCGAAAGGAGCTTGAGGAAGAGAACGCACCACCACTTAGTAGAGCGAATGAACTGATCTGGTATACAGACGGATCAAAAAATGAACTCGGCACCGGAGCGGGCATATACAACAATACGAGCAAATATGGAGGGATCGTCTCGCTTGGCAAATACGCTTCTGTATTTCAAGCAGAGGTCTATGCAATACTTGCATGTGCAAGGGCTAATAATATGAGAGCCTACAACAACAGGCAGATCAGGATCTACAGTGACAGTCAAGCCGCCCTTAAAGCACTTCAGAGCTATAGGGTGACATCTCGGCTAGTGTGGGAATGCGGCGAAGAACTTAGAAGACTGGCGACTCGGAACAGTGTAACACTGGAGTGGGTCCCAGGTCATAAAGGAATCGCAGGCAATGAAAAAGCTGACGAACTCACAAGAGTAGGATCGTCAACTCAGATGAACGGACCCGAACCTGCTGTGGGCAATGTGGTTGAAAGAACAACACAATAAATACTGGAAGAACACGACCAGGCAAATACATGGGAAGAAATTCATAAAAGAACCATCAGAAAAAGTGGCGAAAGAACTGCTCTTAATGAGCAGGAACAAACTACGCATCATAAAGGTGCTACTTACGGGACATTTTCCACCAAAGGAGCACCTAAACAAAATAGGGCTGTACAACGGAGACCTTACATGCAGAAGATGCAAAAAGGATATCGAAACAGCTCTGCATATACTATGCAACTGTGAGTCGCTGGACCACAGAAGGCAGAAACTGTATGGTAGACCCCAAATGACTCCAGAAGACTTCTACAACCAACCAGCAAAGAACCTGTATGAGCTAATACAGGGAACGGAATGGCTGAATAGGTTGTAGTCAGGAGTATCCACAATAAGCCCAGGAGGCTCCAGGGGAAAAAAAGGAAACACCTCCATACTATGGGGCTCCTGTGCAGGATGTGTGAACAGGAAGATGAAACTGTTTTATGCGAGTGTCCGGAGTTATCGTCAATAAGAGAGTGTGTGTTCGGTGAGTCTTGGCCTACGCCTGCCGATATAAAGAAGATGTCTTGTAGTGACCTGTCTACCTTCCTGGGAAGGAAAGGATGGACGATACCTAGGAGGACAACTCCTCGGGAGGATGTACAATGGGTCACATGTGGCCTAAGAGCTGTGAGCCTACACTCACCCTCCTTATTCTACAGATACAGATAGGTGAATACAAAAAAGTGTGGACCAAAATACTCTGTTTATATTTGTTGGAATGTCTTAACAAATTTATGGGAAGAAAATCATATATAGGTACATTTCTCCTTTGATGAATGCAAAGAATATTTTCTACAAAATACCAGGCGAGAATATTTGAAAATGCGAAATATACAAAAAATGATTCAACTAAGATCTAATGATTTACGTTAAAAAACATGCGATGAACCAAAATCTACCTGATTTTTTTTAGATAGAATTCCTAATGATCCTAATGGGAAAAATTACTAACAAAAAAATAAGGTAAAGCACATACAGTGGCGTAGCGTGGGTGGGGCGGAGGGAGCGGCCCGCCCCGGTCGGCAGTCCACGGGGGCGGCAAAATGTCTCCAGCAGTTTGTTTCCTGTTCTGAATCAGAGGAAGATATAAGTGGTAAAGGACCACTGGAGCTCCTCCAGTTCATTCAAAAACTGAATCTTGGAATTTCGGTTCCAAATATAGTCATCTTGATTCGCATATATTTGACTTTGGCGATTAGTGTTGCAAGTTGTGAGAGAAGTTTTTCGAAGTTGAAGCTAATAAAAAATTACCTCAGATCTACTTTGAGCTCCGCTAGACTATCAAACTTGGCTATATTGTCGATTGAACAAGAATTGGCTGCTAATATTGATTTTGACAAAGTTATTTCTGACTTCGCTGCTCGTAAGGCCCGTAGAATCCGCTTGTAAAACCGCTCATCCTATATTACCTTCAATAAAAAGTACCTCATTGCCTGTGAAATTTAATTTTAATTAAGCACCTATAGAATGGTGGCGGCAAAAGGGGTCTCCCACACCAAGCGCCAAGATGGCACGCTACGCCACTGAGATATAATAATGACCAGCTCCAGTGAAGTAAATTTTTGGTGTACTTACTAAAACTGGCAGAGGTTTAATCCGGAACAACTATATTGAACATAGAAAAAAATAATAAATTTTCTATTTAAAAAATTCTATCTAATCATCTAAAAGATTATCTGTACAATAATTGTTCATACAGGGTGATTAATTGGGAAGTGCGCATACAGTATATAATATTATATTAACCCAAAATTTTCTCTTTTTCTCTAATTATCAAGAAAAATTTGGACCAGAAAAGCTTAGTTTATTCATGAACGAAAATTATGATGAAAAATGAGTTTTTGGTTAAAAATACTTCGCTATTTAACTTAATCTAAAAAATAAAAATCTTACCTCGCAAGGTGGTGGCGCACTTCTATACGAAGGTACAATTTTAAACGTTATTGACCCTCGTGCTTCCCTCTGTAATCGAAAAAATCAAAAAATTAATGAAAAACTTTTAAAAACAATTGTTGGTATATACTCACGAGTATTTTTTGAAGCGCGTTAACAGATTGATTCACCACGGGCATACCGTTTATTTCTCTAATTTCATCCCCTACGTGAAGGGTAGCTTGCCTATGGATCATCCCACCGTGCATTATTCTAGCTACGAAACATTTTCCATCCTCGTTCATTTTCAACGTGATACCCTGCAAGTAAAAAAAATACTCAAGACACTGCCATGAATAAATATAAACCCCTTTGAGAAGTATGTCGTACGCCCATGGTGAATGAGAATTTTCACAAATACCTACATCAACCCTCTTAGAAAATTTAATCGTATGTCCATGGTAAATGAGAATTTTTGGAACTTTAGTTCTTTACGCCAGGTTATATTTGAGCGACCAGGGGTCGCGGCGCAAAAGATCTGACCGTTACGCGTTACGTTACGCTACGTTATGTTACGTTGCTTCGTTATGTGCCTTGCTTGCGTGCTTGTGCCTCCTTAGTCTCTCTCTCTCTCGTTTACGAAGCAGCGATTCATAATAATAAATATGCTCCTACCGGGATTCGAACCCGGGCCGCCCGCGTGCAATGCGAGCATTCTAACCACTAAACCACCGATGCTATATTGAAATTCTATGCAAAGCTGGTATTCGCAGTGCTGGTGATCTAAGCAAACCAGCAAACCAGACTCTCACGCGGTAGCCTCGGGTTCGATTCCCCGTGAAGAAGATTTTTTTTATTGTAAATTTTATTTTTAAATAATTATTCTACTTGATATTAATAACGACAACAGGTGAACGTTTGAAATATTTAGCAGAATATCCATTATTATAGATAATGGTAGGAGTGTTCTGGCCAGGAACCAAACACTCTGAAAGCTTGGGAAAAACCCCAAATATCTTTCAAGCAGAAATCCACGCCATAAGAAAGTGCGCCCAGTTCAATATTGATAAAGGATACAGAAGACAAAGGCTTATCATAATGTTGGATAGTCGAGCAGTCATTAAAGCACTGAGCTCTTGTGTAATCAGTTCCAAAATGGTGTGGGTATGCCTAGACAAACTCAATGAACTACGCAAGAACAATACCTTACAATGGATTCCAGGACACACTGGAATCCGCCGCTTGTCTTGACGTATGCTAGGGTAGTGATTCCAAGGCGGGAGTAACGGCGAGTTTGAGGTGGGTTTGGTTGGTAGGCATCTCCGTGGGGATGAGTCCAACACTGTCTGGGTACTGTTTGAGGACCCAGTCGAACATGAGTTTCCCATCTCGGCCCGAAAAAAAAGGACACACTGGAATAGAAGGAAATGAAATAGCAGATGAACTAGCAAAGAGGGGGACTGAAATACCTGGGGGCCTGAACATTTTCGCGGAATGAGCGCCAATGTAATATTGGAAGAAATAGGTAAAGTCGAGAAAAAGAGAAGATCTGACTATTGGAAAGATCTAGTAGGGCTTATATAACCAAAGACTGAAGGGGCACCTGAAAAATCTCAAAAAAGTGGAGGAAGAAGAATGCAGATTTTGTGGAATGGAAGAAGAAACCTCCCTACACATACAGAATCCTAGAGCACAGCACCTGGAAGATTACTGGATAGAAGTGGTAAATTACTGGTAAAAAGTGCAAAAAATTGAAAATAAATGAAGCTTCTTTCAAAAATTTTGTCCATAGTTACCAAAAATTATCGCAAATCCAAAATTCAACTCACCATCGGTTCGTCAGTATTTTTTTGAAACTGAACGAGCCTAACCCTCGTTACGTTTTCCATCTCGACCTCGCCATTCGCCCCGTCCAACTCGTCACCCCCGTTGAGGTATGGAAGTAAGGGTGGCGGGGTGATTCGTAATGCGTCTTCACCGTAAACTTCGTGCGCCACCACATCATGGGCTTGAAGAAGGGACTGCAACAAGAAAAAACAAAACTTTATACAGTTCTACCAATCAAAAAATAGTGTGTATTAATTTTTATTAAGATTTTACGACTAAATCGTCTCTTAAATTCCATAAAAATATATTACGTTCATTAATAAAATCTCTTTCCCAAGATGATTATCTTTTTTATGGTTCTATAAAAGAAAATTGATGTGACAATACCTAAATTAAATCTCCCGCTTTTCTTATTTACAAAACGGCCATTTTTTAGGATGGTAGTAGCCATGAAAATTATGGCTTAATTACGTTTAGGAAATTGATTTTCTTTTCTGTAGATTGTGTAAGCGCGAGATCATGGGCTAGTTTCATGGGTATGAACCAGCAACGGTTTTTTTTTTGCAGAAAATATAAAATACTCCATGTTACTCTGATAAGGTGTAGAATTGGTGCGTTGGGAGGTAGAAAGAAACACGTGCGGCACCCTCCCTTGCAAGAGAGTCTGCTTTCTCGTTTCCTTCCATATCAGAATGGCCAGGGATCCAAACCAGCAATACTTTATTGAGTTCTCCTATTGAGGAGAGTCTTTTTGGCAGTCTAAAACCAATTTGACGTTACACGGTGAGAGCCAAGTGCTTTCAAAGCTGCTTGGCTGTCATTGTCAATTTTAATAACCAGATGATTTAAATTATTACTTGGAAGGTTGCCTAGCAATGAACTTTTTCTGCCTAGGCAGTAAAAGTACAACTTCTAAGCCTGCCAAGTGTCATTAAAAGGCCGCTTTTAATGTCATTTGGAGAAAATGTTTTTATTGTTGTATGTATGCGATTGGCTTGCTCCACTCTCTCCACACATGAAACAATGGCGTACATTTCCGATTGAAATACGGTTGCATAGGATCCTAGAGAAGTTGAAATTTCTGTCCTAGGTCTGCGCCCGTATACCCCTGCATCAGAGCCAGAGGGTGTTTTTGAGCCGTCTGTGTACCAACAGCATGTCTGCTCTTGATAGTTCATCCTTACGGAGGACCCATTCATCTCTATTTGAAATTAGGACGGGTCGGCGATTGCAACAAGCTGAGTTCTTGAATTTTACTTATTTTTTTACGATTTATTCAAATTATATGGTGTAAAAGTGTAAAATACTGTTCATGAAATGTATAGAAAAAGAAAAAGAGGAGATCTGACCATTGGAAAGATCTAGTAGGACTTAGACAATCAAAAATTCTTCTAGGTGACTTCAACTTGTTGATATGAAATGAATGGATGAGTTGAAGTGAACCAAAAATGAGTTTGAACTGCAGTCTGAAATGAAAGACTTGTCTAAACATAATTTTCAGAGATCTCGAATTTAATCTAAACGGCAGGATCATTTGAGGAATTTTCATCAACGTCGGAAGGTCTCTTAATGGTTTCGAAAGTTAACTTGAACTGAATTTATTTGAAAACATATTTTTGAAGTTAATATACATCAAGTAGCGCTTAAAAATATCCTTTACACTTTAACTTTCTTTTTAGAATCTTTAATACAAATGCAAAGAGTAAACTAGACGATAAAAAGTGATTAATGATATAAGAAATTAAGGTCAAAATGAATTTCAGAAAGATTCTTCTTTTTATTTTTTAATTCCTATAATTGATAAAAAAAGAGCACCTCTTATAATTAATCTGTTGCTTTTTCTTGTTTACAAAAAACGGATTTAATCTCTATAAATCAATCTGTCACTTATTTCCGGTAAATTAAATGGAACAAATACACTTTTGGTGTTTGCTCCAGAGAAGTTGGAAATTTATTTTTTTGAGATCATTAAATCCACATTAATCAACCACTTTACTGCGTTTTGAATAAAGGATGTTATCAAAGTTATCCGAAATGTTGTTGTGGGCGATTTAGACATATTTGTGAAAAGTTTTTTCGCTAATGAGGTACTAGCTACTCTTTAATTTATTGACGAACATCCAGAAACGACTACCAGAACAACGTTCCAGAAAAATCATGAATTTAGATTGAAAAAAACATATTTTTCATGCCTTGTTTCCCTCAGCTTTATCTCTACCAGCAATCAAATATTACAGAATAAAAATATAAGATGTTTCACTCCTTCGAATTTATCGCGTAAAGCACCGATGCCGCTGGTGACTGTCTGGTGACTTGGATGGTACAGTACGTCGCTACGTCATTACTTGCATTTAATTTGGCATATTATACGGGACGTCGCCCGTCGAGCGCTGTTATTTTAGAACGGTGTTTATTGGTTCTTCGTGTTTTATATTTATGTTGTATGATTTTTTAAATTTATTAATTAATTGAAGTCATATTAATATTTTTCTCTTTAATAGCAAAGCTTAAACACTAAATCTTGTGTAATATTTGCTAATACAAAATTACGGATTTATTTTCATAATAAGGATATTATATAAACAAATACATTAAACAAGAAAACACAAAAATTCAATTCTATAGCTAACCAAAGTGGAATTGGTCAGTTCCTTTTGAACGAATTTACCATCTTTTATCATCCATGTAATCAATTTCCTTTCAAATATTATGCAATTCTCTATACCAGAGTCCGTATATATTTTACTCTCAAATGTATATTGAAAGATTTGAAAGACAATAGATTAAATTTAACACATAAACCAAACTTGGTATTTTAGAACATTTATAAAATTTTTTAATAAAGGTATCCTGCAGCTGCTTCTCTTTTTACTGTTTTATAGTCTGTACAGAAAGTACGAGGAGTAATAAATCATTCATTTAAGTAGATTTCATAGACGTACCAAAATATATTTTAAGAGGGTATACCGTAAGGTACATTTTGTATTGAACGAATGAGTTGCAGCTATGCTAAAGAATATACGATTTAGGTCAGAGGTAACGGGATGTACTAATTTTAATAAAAAAAAGTGATGTTGGAAGTTCTGAAGGTTTTGTTGATGGTGGATTATTAACTTTTATTTCAAAACGCACGGGGGACTATCACGAAGATATGAATGGGGATGTCTTCGAGGAATGGTTTGTTCAAATGTTGGATCTGATTCCAAAAGGGGCTGTTATTGTTATGGACAACGCAAGTTACCATTCACGGTTACGAGAAGCATTGCCCACAAGTGGTTGGCGTAAAGCAGAGCTTTTGGAGTGGCTTATTTCGAAAAATATTAAGTTTCCAAAAGATCCACTAAGGAAAGAACTTTACAGAATTGCAAAAATGAACAAGAATAAATACAAAACGTACATTGTAGAAGAAATGGCTTCTTCTCGTGGTATATCAGTTCTTCGACTTCCCCCTTATCATTGTGAACTTAATCCCATAGAATTTATATGGGCTCAGGTAAAGGGGGAAGTTGGAAAAAAAAATACTACTTTTAAAATAAACGATGTTGTGAAATTGTTTGAGAGTGCTGTAAGTCATGTTAGTAAGGAAAATTGGACAAACTGTATCGAGCATGTTATCAAAGTAGAGGCAAATATGTTGAAAATTGACAATATTTGTGATGATTTAATCGACCCTATTATTATTAATGTCAACAACGATTCTTCCTCTTCCGAGTCGGATATAGAATAAAATGTAAGTAATAAATGTATTCCAATAATTATTTCTTTTCATTTTTGATTATATTATAATTTAAAACGTATTTTTTTCCCAAAATACACACCACTGCATTGCGTTATTGCTTATCTGCTAATCCTTTAACAATGAAGAAACCCTAAATTTTGCTACAACTGAAACAAATACGGGGTCGATCTACCTGGTTTTTAGATTTACGGAAGAAATGTAATTTAAAGTAAGAGATTTATCAAAAATTTCATGGTGCTCCCTGTAAAGGCTTTGCATACTTAATTAGGGTTTATTACTCCTCGTACTTTCTGTACAGACTATAACCTTGTCAATCCAAAAAATACGTGTTATATAAAGATCAAATTGTAAGATTTAGTGACCCTATGATTCTGGTGGCTAATGAGTATATTTAATTGAATTTGTGATAAATATCTGCTAGATTATCAATAAGTATCACAAAATTACTAAGATGCTGGATAAAAACTGTGAATTGATTCATTTTAAAAATTTTATGTTTTACTTACCTTTTCAAATTCATATCCCGAACATTTTTCGAAATAATTAACATTTAAAAATAAACCTTTGTGATAAAGAATCCTATTAATTTAAATATATATTTCTCTAATTACCCCTGTATAGCTTAGAATAAAATAAGCTTTTCGAACTTATCTGGTATCTACAGCTAAAAAGTCATTTTAAATTTCAAAATATACGCTTTGGGGGTGTATTCATTATTTCAATAAAGCAATATAGATGTTCGCAATGATAAAAAGCATGCAAAGATCTTGTTTTGAATGGTAGACCTTAACTGTCATTCTTGTCAGAAAAAACCACTTTTGTTGGCCACACTGACCTTAGACTAAACTCCTCTATTCGTTTATCTTGGTAATAAGATAAGTTTTCCAAAACTTTAATAGATAAGACATCCTGACAAATTTATTGACTCTTTACTTCAACCACACTGACAGATTGTTTACTCTTTAAAACGGTTAAATCCAAACAAACACATTAAATTCTTGCAGCATTCTTCCTTTTTTTCGTATTGTTTAGTACAAGTTGCAGAGAATTCATGTAATTTTGGAAAATTGCCAAACTACTAGAATATATACGTTATCTATGTATATGTGTTTGTTCGGATCTAGAGCAATAATGTTATGTATGTAATACACTTGATACTACTGATATTTATAGTCACAATTCCAATAATCCAAGAGGAATCTATGGACCAAGCAATGGAACATTAAAATAGTTAGTTTTTGATAAAAATCTTCGTATAGAAAACAGACTGTGCCATCTATTAAAAGACCAGTAGTATGTGATTAAAACTTGATTAAAAAATTGCAATTACAGTAGCAACAAAAGTTAAGCAAGAGATAGCCTTCCCAGTAAGCCTATCAAGGAATGTCACAATTTTCCAGGCGGGGATGACGGCGATTCACCAATGTGTGGAAGAAATTAAAAGGCAGAAGAGAACATATCGTTCAATTGCCATCTTCACAGACAGCAAAGCAGCGCTAAAGGCACTCAACTGAGTAGAGGTCAATTCTAAGCTAGGAGTGTGTGCTGGCCCTAAACACATTGGGTGAGCGTAGCAATGTTACGGTAGCCTGGGTACCGGGCCACGAGGGTCATAAGGGCAAAATGGCCAAACTAGGCTCATCAATGCCATTCGTTGGGCCGGAACCCTTCTGCGGCGTTGCAAAAACCATAGCAAGAATGGAAACAAAGAAGTGGGTCGCCCACAAATCTCGGAATAGGTGCCATTGGTAGAGAGTTATATGAAAGGTTCAGCCTACACACTAATAGACTTTTTAAAAAGAGTCAGGCTGGAGAATGTAATCTAGAATTTAGAAGATCACAATAGATCTTAAAAAAAAGCAACCTCATAGAATCTATCTATCTATGGTATTTGATATTCGTCAACAAGAACTGCATACAATGGAGTTGTTCTTTACGAAGTTTCAACGTTATAACTGGAAAAACGACGAAAATGTGAATATTTGAAAAAATAACGGATTTTCCAGTCTTTCTAAATGCTCTTCGCTTCCATCCAAACACATAAAAAATATGTTGTATTTGTATTTTTATGATCTACAATTCTTCTTTTGACACCATAAGGTCAGTAAACTACAATTAGAAGAGTGGTTGCTCTTATAAATATTGGAGACGTTCGCAGCAAAAACTTTTCGATAACACATCAAAAGCAATGGAAGGAACTGGGATAGGAGTGTTTGGGCCAGGAACCAAACACTCTGAAAGCTTGGGAAAAACCCCAAGTATTTTTCAAGCGGAAATCCACGCCATAAGAAAGTGCGCCCGGTTCAATATTGATAAAGGATACAGAAGATGTCGGATAGTCAAGCAGCATTGAGCTCTTGTGTAATCAGTTCCAAAATGGTGTGGGAATGCCTAGACAAACTCAATGAACTAGGCGAGAACTATGGATTCCAGGACACACTGGAATAGAAGGAAATGAAATAGCAGATGAACTATCAAAGAGGGGGACTGAAATACCTCTCTGGGGGCCTGAACTCTTTTGCGGAATCAGCCCCAATGTAATATTTGAAGAAATAGGTAAAGCCGAGAAAAAGAGAAGATCTGACCATTGGAAAGATCTGGTAGGGCTTATACAATCAAATACTTTTCTAGGTGACTACAACCTGTTGAGATCAAATGAATGCATAAGTCAAAGTAAAACTGCGCTAAGAGTTTTAACAGGGATCCTAACGCCTGTATGGGCACCTGAAAAAGCTCAAAATAGTGGAGGAAGAAGAATGCAGATTTTGTGGAATGGAAGAAGAAACCTCCATCCACATACTTTCCAACTGCACAGCACTTCAGAATCCTAGAGCACAGCACCTGGGAGATTACTGGATATAAGAGGAACATTTACCTAAGTTGAAGCCTGCAGATATCCCAAAATTCCTGCGGGAAATAGGACTCAGAAAAGTAGAAGTAAGGGGGCACAATAGATCTTTTAGGTCTCATTGAATGTCACCCCAAAATACATACATACATACATACATACGAGAGACAATTAGATGAGTGGTTGCCTTATAAATATTAGAGACGTTCGCAGCAAAAGCTTTTCTAAAGGAAAACCTTGTTGAAATTCATCTACAAAATTTTGAGAACCTTCCGTAATTTATATTTTTTTGCATTTATTTGTTACAAAAAAGGTTATTTCACTTGAAAATGATAATAAAAGTGGTTTTAACGAGGTGAAATGGAACAAAAAGAAAAGCAGAACCATTAGTTTTGTGATAAAAGGGATCAATTAAATTAAATTTCCATTGATTTTGGTAGAGTTATTGTTACACAAAAATAATTAAAATTACTTTTGCAGGTTTTAACAGGAAATTGTTCAAGACGTCGTTATAGGTTTTGCTTCGGTATACATTTTTACACGACGCGAATCAAGAATTTACCACCTTCTTATCTTTTAAAAGGTACACTATATACGTATATATCTTCCAGGCACAGGTTCGGGACCACATTTTATTATCCCTTATCTAACATAAATACACAAGTAGATGAATGCCTGGGAGATTTCAAAGAAAACGAAAAGAAAAAATGTATATGGGTATCGATAAAGTTTGAATACGTGTAGGTTTATTTAGGGAGATGAAAAAAAAAAGGGATTTAAAACGACGTTATTGGAAGAATGAGGGTTTTAAAAGAAAATACAGTGTCTATATAAAAACTGATAAATCTTTATTTACTTCTGTGATTAAGAACTAACCAGAAAAGGAATTTCTGGCAAAAACATAACAATCTGCAATGATAGTAAACTAGCCCTATTAGCCTTGAACAGACAACGTGTTATATCGTGGCTAGTACTAGAGTACCACCAAGATTTAGCTTGTGCCGAAGAAATATTTGGCGATAACCAAGAAAAACCTACGTTTAACAGTAGGATTTTTGACTGGCAACTGTCAACTAAGGAAACACCTCCATACTATGGGGCTAGTGGACACACCTTTATGCAGGATGTGTGAAGAGGAAGATGAAACTGCCTTAAGCGAGTGTCTGGAGTTATCGTCAATAAGAGAGTGTGTGTTCGGTGAGTCTTGGCCGATATAAAGGAGATGTCTCCTAGTGACCTGTCTATCTTCCTGGAAAGGACAGGATGGACGATGACCTAGGAGGACAACTCCTCGGGAGGATTCACAATGGGTCACATGTGACCTAAGTGCTGTGAGCCTACACTCTCCCTACTCTACAGATACAGATACTTTTGTGATTTTTTAAGAATAAATTCAAATAGTGTTATTTATTATATGCCTTTTTTGCACTCTTGTACATTTACACATATCATAGACAAGTGTCAACAAAGTTCCAAAGGAATATATTCAAGGGAAAACATACTAAATACTTGTCTATCTACATATAGCCCGTAATTTTTTCTAAAAAGCCCTTTTAGACATCAATACAATACAATACAATACAATATATTTTCACTTCATTTGAGAAACTAACGTGGTTAATCGAATATCTTGATCTATCCAAAGTTAAATTTACAAAAATATGGTTCAAACAAAGACGAGCAACCAAATTCTAACGTATAAACGCAAATCCCACTTCTGAGACCTCAGTGAAACTCCCTCTCTTTCTCCGTTAATTCAATTGAATAGAAATGCCACTGCTCAAGTGGGAATCTGAAATGTATACAATCATGTAGATAATAATAGTCTATTCATTACTGGAATTCATTCTGCAAATAGTGGGACTTAAAAATGACTAAAATGGTCCATAAAACGAAAAATTTTGAAGGAATTATTGTAATTTCACACCTCAATAGTGAATTCAATTTTTTTTTTTTTGGTTATGATCCTGAAATCTAAACACCGGATACACTGAGTCTTTTTTGACAAACGACATGAAAAAATAATAATAAAACACACAGGACGGAAATTAAATGTGACAATATGAAACTGTTGACACTGAACTTTGCCCTATTTCCCACCACAGTAATTGTTTCCAGTGTTTCGATCGTTTTGTGGCATTTGTGATGATATTCGTTTGGAAAATTGAACAACCGTGAAATGATTTCGATATACTGTGTGTCCAACAGGTTAAACATTTTTATTTTTATTTAATTATATCGAGAAATTATTTTAAAAACAAGCAAAACAAGGTTAGGACAAAAAACCCACTCAATTTTAAATAAAATGAAGTAGATTTCTCCACTTTAAGATCCGATCCTGTGTAAATAAATAAATATATTCCTTTATTCATGTTTATCTATCATGTTAATTTCAAGATTATTTTATAGAGTACCTCTGATAAATTTATCAAGTTTTTGGAACGCGAAGTTCCTTATCGCGCGTTGTGAAAGGAGGCTAGACGGATAAAATTCTTACGAAAAGTTGTCACGACACTTTTTGATATAGGATGCTATTGTAAGCTGGGCGGCATCGCAAGTTTCTCTGTCTGTATCTTTCTCTCTTATAGAAAGCAAGCCAGATATTTTCATTTCTATTTCGCATTGAACAGTGTGGTGACTCTATACAATAGTAGTCATCGTTTATGTGGTGCTCATTATGAACCAGACATGATCATGCAACATCATCAAAGAAAACTTCCTTTAAAAAAGGCTATTCCAATTCCAATTTTGTGGTTATTTAATTAAAAAATGTTCGGAAATTCATAAATGCAGCGTATGTGAAACGTATTTACAAGCGTATCAGAATTTAGACGATTCGTCTTTATACTGTTACCTTAGAGCTTATGAAAATACGAATAAGGATACTTTTGGAAACTTGAATATGCCGCATGAAAATTTTTTACAATACATCTCATTATTAGAAACATTATTCCAAATGAATATAATATTGTTGAATCACTTATAAATATTAGTCAAACAACAGAGTTTGTACAACCTTGTGTTGATTTTTCAATAAAATATTTAATAAAACTTTTCTTCAAGGTACGACTATATTACACATAAAAATTTGTCAATAAAAATTTTAAAATTCATAACAAAATAAAAATTGTAATATGGAAAAACAAATAAATATTTTGTTTAAGACTATTGTTTTATTAACTCATCAGTATACTGTTCTACAATATTTAAAAAAAAACATTTAACACGTTCAAGTCATTTTAAAACGTATGCACCTACGCCTATGGTAAAATGAATCGTAAAACGATCCGTTCAAGGTTATCAAAAGCTCTGGCAATTTATGAATTAAATTTATGAGAGATATACTACTGGTTGGTTCATATACTGTGGTTTTAACTCGTCATGGGACACCCTCCATAGTCAAATGCAGTCCTATCAAGCGGGTCATACGATTCAACAAAGACATACTCACCGTTTTTGTTTTCTTTTATTGCGCTAAAATCATAACTTCCAAATAAAATCCGTAAGATGAATAAGACAGACTTATGCAATTTCGACGGGAGAAAAAAGGATATGTATTTAGTTTGCAGCGATTCTAAAAAGTCTTTCACCAGCGAAGTTTTTATTTAAATGTCAGTTATGTCACTTTGATAATTCAAAGTGACAATATATGAATAATAAGATGTAAATTTCCGGTATTTTGAATCCTCAAGCAAAAAAAATGGAACTTAATCTGATAGAATATTTCTAGAATAAATGAAAAAGTGGAAATTCGTCAACCAGTGTTTAGGAAACATCAACCATCATTATTTTCTCCGCGTATATTTTTTGTAATCTCACATTTTGGTAACCTCAGTGTCTTCTGATTTGATACATATGGTTAGTGACCTTTGAACCCGAGTGCTTTTGACTATACCAGAGTTAGAGACTGCTACATTTCATCCTCAAAAATTTACATCACTTTCTCCCAACACTTTGTTACAAAGATAGACTATAATCAATACTGATAAAATATATTTATTCAACCATATCTAATAATTATAATTTAAAATCCACATTATTACAATGTCATCCGAAATATTACCTTCTCTTTACGAGTATTATACAGAAAACGGTATAACATCTGGATTATCAGACCAAAAGCCTTATTTTACTCTAAATGACAAAAATATCACGATATACAGTGGAGCATTCCACTATTTTAGAGTTCCCAGAGCTTATTGGAGAGACAGATTGAGAAAAATGAGAGCAGCCGGGCTAAATACAGTCGAAACTTATATTCCATGGAACCTACACGAGCCTCAACAAGGTAAGTTTTTAAATACTAGTTTTTTTTTCACCTAATTTTGATAAAATTAAAGGTGTTTATGATTTTGGCGAGGGTGGAACTGATATGCAAGACTTTTTACACCTAGAAGAGTTTTTAAAAGCCGCTAAAGACGAAGATTTACTGGCTCTGGTAAGACCAGGTCCTTATATTTGCGCTGAGTGGGAATTTGGCGGGTTTCCTAGTTGGATTTTGAGGAATACAACAACTGTAAGAAGCTCCAGTGATAAAAATTATATATCCCACATTAAAAGGTAAAGAAACCCTCACATAAAGCACAAAAAGTAACACTTATCATTATATACTATTTTTCTCCAACACATTTTAACACTGTTTTGCCAGAAAAGGAATTTCTGGCAAAAACATAACAATCTGCACTGATAGTAGACAAGCCCTATTAGCCTTGAAGAGACAACATGTTATGTCGGGGCTAGTACTAGAGTGCCACCAAGATTTTGCTAACACGGGTAGAGAAAACAGCAGCTTCAATTTCTGCCCTTGAAATACTTCGTATTGTCTGTCGTATCTTTTCAACCATGTCTGCTCTTGTTGCGGGTCTATCGGCATAAACGAGATCTTTAACTCGCCCCCACAAATAAAAATCTGAACAGGTTAGATCTGGAGACCTCGGTAGCCAAATAAATGAACTTACAAATATCGGTTGTTATTGATATTTGATGCTTTTGATTTACTAACTGATCGCTTGAAAACAAATATAACATTCTTATTAATTGAAAAAATAATGTAGCACAACTTACTTCACCAGCCTTCTAGACGTTGGAAGATCAATTCCCGCCATTTACCTGTTTCTTACGATATCTCAGGATAGGAAAGAGATATCGCCTTGCGGTTTGCAGTGTTTTATCACTAATTTAGTCTACTTTCCAAAGATCTACTTCAATTTGTATGCTTCCATTTAAAATTGTTACGAGAAAACACAATATTAAAAAAAAACAGCGCCCTCTAGCATTTATGTTATTATTCAGATTGCTTCATATTCACAAATTTTCGATTGTTCAACAAAAGCTCTTTCAAACAACATGAAGTTTATTAAAATCGGTTAAGCAGAACCGGAATTACAGGCATTTTTTCGTAACAAGGTTTCCACTCCCCCACCCCTTATTTGGAGAGATAGATCTGAGCTTGTAATATTAAAAACATGTAGAATTTATCGAGGAATTTGATTATAATATTTAATATGCTCCTTAATTGAGTACATTTTGAAAAATTTTGCATTTTAAAATATCAACTGTCAAATACGCCCTCTAGCGGTGGACCTACAATCCTGAAAATAATTTCCAGGCCTTTCTCGAGGCCACTTTATTAACAACTCTCTAAATTTTCAATTTCCAGATGGTTCAATATACTCTTACCAATATTGGCTCTATTACAATTCCAAAAAGGAGGTCCCATAATAGGCTTTCAAGTCGAAAACGAATTTGGCAGTGTAGGTGAACACGATCCAGAATATTTGGAAACTATAAAACAATTATTTGTGGATAATAATATAACTGAGTTGTGGTATACAGCAGATGCACCTGGAAATACCAATGGTTCTCTACCAGGAGTGTTCCAGACTGGTAACGTTGGAGATATCGCAGATATTTTAAAAGGTTTGGCAAAGTTGAAAGAGTTACAACCAGGCAAACCACTCATGGTTATGGAAACTTACACTGGTTGGTTCGATCATTGGGGTGATAACCATCACACAACGACATCTTTGGAATTTTTAGAGATATTATATACCATTTTAAAATATCCGTCTTCTGTGAATATGTATATGTTTATAGGTAAGTAGAATCTAATCTATTCGAGGGCTTTCAATAGCAAATATTGATAAGATTAATTTATTATCTTCAAGTAGGAATTTCGAATAATAGTCCGGTAAATGAAGGCGAAAAATACCGTCAACATGGGCATCTGGTTCAGCAAGAAAATTTTTTTATCTAATTTGCAGGTGATGGTAGTGTTGTGGTGGTACATTTAACCCCCAAAATGTCAAGTTCCTGAAATTTGTGGGAGGGTCGGGAAATGGCTCTAGAGATCCCGAAAATCCGTTTTCCGCCGATATCTCCCGAACTACGATCCCTAGAGAATTTTTGTTCAGACAAAAAATGAAGAGCAGTTCATTACCTACAAAAGTTGTCCCCACAATTTTTTTCGTTACACCAATATTTTTTGCAAAAATGGTGGTTAAAAAGTTCGCAGTTTTCTGAAACTTAAAAACTGACGTTTCTAGTCCTCGGGTAACCGTTGTAACGTATTCAGTCAGAGCTTGATCACAAATAAAACACACGGGCGTACTAGAATCCTCTGCGACTTCTATTTTTCTACAGGAATGAAAAATATTTATCAAATCATCAGATGTCATTTCACCCACAACAATATTAATGATCTTAATTAAAAAAATGAAACCTCACCGTGTGCTCCAAAAAAAAAGAAGCTCAAGAATTTTCAATATTTCCCTGTGTTTTTTATCAATAAAAATTTCAAAATTTATTATTTAATAATAACAAAAAAATTAATAACGACTTGAATTTCACTTTTTACACTGGAATACTACTAATATATTTTTGAAATATCACGAAAGAGATAGTGTTTACATGTAAAATTGTCAGTTGTTGATAAACAATGCATCCACGTGTAAACGCACTATAGCAGACGCCGTCGACCACACTATAGATGGGTGGCGTGGCAGCGTGGCGGCGTGCGAGAATAAAATGAGGCATCCATTACAACAAATTTAGAGACAAATTTCTTTTTAATGCATCGAATAAAATACTTGATAAACATATCAAAGGAAAGTTCAGAATGTGACCTTTCATCGGGTATGATGCTTGACCGGGAAGAATTTTACTGTAAAGAGAAAAAACTGCTCGAAAAAACTCAGAAGAATGGTTGTCTTTCCTAAGGAAACTGGAAATTTTTCCGATTTTACTGAAAACCCAGGGGTCTGGGCCAAAAAAAAATTTACCATCGGCAAGAGGATATTCTAGCCTTTCTCCCAATATCAATTATAAGCGGGTTTGACAGTTAATCATCGATAAATTTCCGATAAACCAGAGCGCTCGGGAAAACTCCAGAAATCCACAAAAATCGCCTCTTGGAAAACACATTATTCAAAAAATACGGGCGAATTATTGGTAGCATTGTTTCGGAATAAATGAAGTACCCCCCCAAAGAACCATTATCCAATAGGATTGGCTGAAATAACTCTTAATAAAAATAATATGAATAAATCCATGGAAACATTAAAAAATCTAGCAAAGACGAATTTTGGCCTGGTTTTCCAATGACCCAGGAGCACAAATTGAGTGGATAAAAACACGCCTTAGTAGCCACAGATCCCTTCTTTCACCCGCACATTGATTCATTAAAAAATATTGATTTTCACGCGAGTTATTAAAAAATTAGTAATTTACTTGGGGACGTCAAGCCCTCAGAGCGTGCTCTTTATAAGCCGGCCTGGAGCTCAATTTTGGGTCGGCGTTCGGGCCATTTATCTCGAAAAATATCTAATTTTTCGAAAAAATGCCAAGGATAATTTTTGTGGGTAAGGAACTGCTCTTTATTTTTCGTCCAAACAAAAATTCTCCAGTGGTCAAATCTCGGCAGATATCGCGGGAAAACGGATTTTCTGGAATTTCAGAGCCATTTTCCCACGCTTCCACAAGGGTCAGGTACCTGACATTTTGGGAATTTAATGTGCCTACCATAACCTGCAAATTAAAAAAAATTGCTCCTGCTGGACCAGTTGCCCATGTTAACACCTTCGTTTACTGGATTATAAATTTTTGTCGTAGGTGGTACCAGTTTTGGGTTCATGAACGGAGCTAACGACATTACTTCAGGTACAGACAACTCAGGACTGCAAGTGGACACTACTAGTTACGATTACGACTCCCCCATAACGGAATGGGGGGAGTACACAAATAAATACGAAGTAATTAGTACCTTAATTAAAGCGGAAGATAAAATTAAAACTAAACTACCAGAAAAACCTGTAATAGTAAATCCTGTGCAGTATCCAACGTTAGAAGCAGTGGGACAGATGCTTTTAGCAGATATAATTGAAGGCGTTGAAGATAAAATTGAAGCAGAGAATGTGATTCCTATGGAGATGTTGGATATTAATAATAATTGTGGACAAAGTTATGGTTATATAACGTATAGGAAGATGAATATCGATTTGAAATCGAATGCTAGTTTGGTTATTTCAGGTTATGTTCGAGACACTGTTTTAGTTTTGCTTAATGGTAGGTTGGTATCGCCTGTACCGGTTAACGATAGTGATATAGAAGGATTTGGATTTTGGAAAATGTACAATTCAACTTTGATTTTAACTGAAAAGGAAATTAAAAATGTTACAATAGATTTGGTGGTTGAAAATTTCGGTAGAAACAATTATGGAGGATTAGACGAGTTCCATCAATTCAAAGGACTTACTGACGACGTTTTTATCGATAATAAGAAAATATCGAATTGGCAGATCGTTCCTTTGGAATTTAAATCCGCTTGGACGAAAAATTTATCCGGTTGGCGAGCGGTTGGGGATAAAAAAACTACCCCAGCGCTTTACAGATTTCTACTTGACCTAAACGACGACCCAGCGGATTCTTTTATAGATATGCGAGGGTGGGTAAAAGGGATAACAATCGTTAACGGGTTTGTGTTAGGGAGGCATTTTTTTATTGGTCCACAATTCGGACTTTATTTACCAGCGCCATTATTAAAAAAAGGTGGAAATGAAATTGTCATTTTCGAACATTACAATTCACCTGGGTATTTGAATTTCTCCAATGTACCCATTTATAATTAATTTCAACATTATTTGTAATTAAAGTTTATTAAATAGTTGGATTTAAATTGTTTTATTTCCACTGCAACTTCTCTTTTTGGAGGTTAGGTACTAATAACGTCTCCAGGTCTGTTGTGTGCCCCCACGTATGTATTTTGGGGTGACATTCACTGATACTTGAGAGATTTATTGTGCCCTCTTACTTCTACTTAGTTTCTGAGGAGAATCTCAGAAACTAGTAACTCCTTTACTCCTATTTCCCGGAGGAATTTTAGGATGTCTGCAGGCTTCAACTTCCTTTTCTATCCAGTAATCTCCCAGGTGCTGTGCTCTAGGATTCTGAAGTGCTGTGCAGTTGGAAAGTATGTGGATGGAGATTTCTTCTTCCATGCCACAAAATCTGCATTCTTCTTCCTCCACTATTTTAAGCTTTTTCAGGTGCCCATTCAGGCGACAATGTCCCGTTAGGATCCCTGTTAAAACTCTTAGCGCAGTTTTACTTTGACTTATGCATTTGATTTGATCTCAACAGGTTGTAGTCACTCAGAAGAGTCTTTGATTGTATAAGTCCTTCTAGATCTTTCGGCTTTATAGTGAAAAATAGAGATAAAGCTCCTAAAAATATGAGCAATAGCTCATTGGATTCGGAATGACCTCTAGAAAAATGAGTTTTGAGGATTTTACCTCACGTAAAAAATTGCAATTGTTATTAACAAAATAATATAAAAAAAAAAAGAAAAAAAAGGTATTTAGGTTTTTGTTAATAGCTCGTAAACTATTAATATTCACGATATTTGGAAAAAAAGGTCTTTAAAGAGGAGGAAATTTCAGAAAAAAAAGTTCAAGCTTCCGGAACTCTACCTCTATTATTAATAGTTTTAATTTAACGCTGAAAATAGGGCTCCGCGCAGCGATTACGGCATGGGTGGTCTGCCGCTAAAGACGGCGCACCAAAGAAAATTATTTTTTGATGGTAACAAATATGAATTTAAAAATTTAAATAAATTATGGTATCATCTTGAAAGAATATATGACCGTTGTAAAAAAAAATTTGAATAAATTTTTCATAAAGTTGTGCAATTGTTGATTAACGAATTTTTTTCCAATCTCCGTTTTCATTAGACGACATAAAAGTTTAAATAATAAACCTATAAATTTTTGGCTTTGTGGAGCTCTTCTCATATATATACTTAACAGGATCCCGCGATAAAAGTTTATTAAAGTTAATTATTTTGTTTATAATGATTTTTTAAAGTTAACAAAAATGAAAAGTCTAAGAAATGTTATTGAAAAAATTTTTTCAAGCAAATGTTATATTATTGCTGTTTTCGTATCCAACAATGGCATTAAGTGACATTGGAAAAATGTTTGAGAAATTGTTTATAAACAAATAGACAAATTTAATATTGAAAGAAATTTTTTTACCATTATGTTTGTCTTGGCAAAATGATGATTTAATAAAAAAGTTTTTCTGTTAAATAAATTTTTTTATTGTTTATAACCATTTTTTTTATATTTCGATTGTTTAAATAATTAGTTAAGGAATTATTTTTTCTTCAAAAATCATAATTGGCATTTTTTCATAGGTAGATAAAAAAAAATTTTCATCAATAATTTCATTGTTTGTTAACTTAACAATTTGTTATAAACAAATTCTAACTGCCGTTATATTTTTTTCTTGAGCTGAAAAAAATAAAAAAAAAAAAACAGCAATATATATATAAAAATACTGGAAAAAAAATTTTATAACGCTTTTAAATATTACACGATACCAAAGTTGCACCGGACACTTGATTTGTCAAGTAAAAAATTAATATAACTTATAAACCATTCGAGATACGATAATGGACATTCAGGTCGTTTTTATGAAGCATTCATTAATCTTCAAAATAAGGTAAAAACCAAGTTTGTAACTATTGTTTATCAGCTAGTACTTGTATTTGTTTATAAAATTTTGAGATTTTTTTAACTTTTTCGTATCACTTATGACTTACAACTCAATAAATAATGGAAATACAGCTATAAACTTATAAATTATCAATTAATTCTACCTCCATCTCTTAATTGTTTGAACAGTATACTTGTTTTGAGCCATCTGGTGAACCTTACTTTTCTACTTGTTAAGACAAGGTTCGTATAAGGAAGATACTTATTTGAAAATCTGATGAATTTTGTAAATTTCCAGCGGGTTTTAAAACTCAGATTAGAACAATTTCCCTATTAATTGGGTAACGTAGAAAGGAAAGGACTTTTCCCTCTATCCCGGTTTCGTAACTTTACCCACACAATTGGATTAAACTTGTCGACATCCTGTTTAAAACGAATTTACCCCTAATTTATGACATATACAAACGGCCAAAGTTAACCCTAACTAGTTATTAGAAGTTTCGGAAAGTAACAGAAACTGAAACTTCCCGCATCACAAACATATTTTTTTATAGACTATAGACGAAGAAATTAAGAACACACTACCAATATGTAAATTCTTTCTCGAAGCGGAGCATGTGAACAGGAAAGGGATATGCAACGTACTACTACTACTACTAAATGTACAGGCGAGCCTTGTCCTGGACAACTCAAGCCAAGGTTCCGACACTGAGGCCACTGGCGGGCCCATTGTGCCAACCCTGCTACCTAGTCATCCATGAAGCCGAGCCCTTCAATAAAGGCCACAACCTTTTTCAGTGGATGCCTGCTTGTGTCTCCAGGAGCCATGACAGTAACTCCGAAGATTCGCCTGCGTAATACAGTCCAGTGTGGACACTCTAAGAGAACATGAACTGACATTTCATCAGTCATGCCGCAACCCCTACATAGGGAACTTTCCTCTACTCCTAGATTGTAGAGGTGCTTCCTCATACAGCAGTGCCCTGTTAGGAGTCCTGCTATCTTCCTTAGCCTACTCCTTGGTAGTTCAGTGGCTGCCCTGGCGTGTCCATCAGTCCATCCCTTCAGTAGAAGTTTGGATTGTCTAGGACCCTGCAGAGCATTCCAATGAGCGAGGTGCTGATTCCTCAGCCACTTCTTCGTCTCCTTGCGTATTCTTTGTTTTGTTAGGCCCAGGGTCGGTCTTGTTCTTTGGTATAGTTTTTCTTATACAGTTTATAAAAGGTTCACATGTATATAGTTGAAGTCTTTAAAATATGTATATTTAAATAATTAATTAATTCAATCTAATCACCAACCTAGAATATTATATTTCCGGATTACCCTTTACATTACATTACATTAAATTCCCATGGATTAACATCAGACACCTAGGACCCGTCCGAAGAAAATCAGGAAAGTAAAACAACGTAAAAACAACGTAAAACAACCAACAACGTAAACAACATAAAACAACATTCATTCACTGTGATATTAGTTTCAAATTCAATATACAACTTGTAAATTTAACAACGTTGTTCATATTCCTTCCCTTCCAGCATTTCAGGTTTGTTGATAGAGAGTTGTGAGGTGAAAAACAATGCGACTAATATTATTCAGGGTGGCGCCCACTTACCTTTCTTGATTAACTTTAATTACATTCCTTAACTTGATTTATTAACTTATTAAATTCATTTGGTTCCTTAACTTCATCTATTATCTCATTAACTTCAATATAACTTCAGTAACTTAAATAAAGTAGGATTACCCGCGAACCGGTAAGACTACTCCCTGAACTGATATTAGTTTGGTCTCCGAATTCACACCTGAGGTGCTCTCCACATTGAGTCGCCGTTGCAATTTATCTTGCCTTATTATTTTAAATAAATAATAGGTAACAAAGCTGTCAAATGAATTTTTATTAAGATTGACCACCGGCAACCCGCGTACTCTTCGTCAGACGTCCGATGTTGTACCAACTAATCCAAATCAACCTGTTATAATAGTAGGAAAATAATCATCTTGAAAGGTATTCATGATAAGTATGATGAACAATAATAATTTCACTTTCAATTTCTATAATTATCCAACCAATTAATAATTGTAATAACCTACCTATATTATATAGTTAAACTACTTGAATTTTTGTCACTATTGATAGTTATTGTTAATTTTGAAATAAATTGTTTGACTTTAATTGTAACATTTTGTGTATTATTATGTCAGATGTTGATTACACATTATTTGCTGAAATTATCAAGTGAACGTAGGAAAAATACTGTACATTACTCGTACGTTATGTAATATACTATTTACATTCACTAACCAAGTACTTAATTTCGGGCAGCATGTTTCATACTATCACGACCGACAGAACAATTTTTCAAAGTATTAAGTACACCTTATTAATTAATTTTCAGTTTGGGTAGATTAGGAGAGCCGATTGTCTGGAGGAAAGTTTTCGACTTGAATAAATTATGGCTACATCTCGTTGCAGAAAGTTTGAAATTTGCATACACGTTAAAATAATAATGAGCAGGCGGTTGTATGTAGTCGAGGCTAAGACCAAACCATTTAGTTTTCTCAGCTAATTAGGTTGAAATTGTCGTGGACCCATCTTTTGGCTGTGGGAGTATGAATATTTCAGATTTAGTAGCAGATTATTATAGCCTAGTTATTCCTAAACAGGTGGTAGCTATAGTCAAAAGCGCTCTTATTGTACGGGCTCAAAGGTCACTAACCATATGTATCAAATCAGAAGACACAGAGGTTACCAAAATGTGAGATATACCCGGAGAAAATAATGATGGTTGATCTTTCCTGCACACTGGTTGACAAATTCCCACTTTTTCATTTATTCTAGAAATAATCTATTAGATTAAGTACCGTTTTTTTTAGCTTGAGGATGCAAAATATCGGTAAGTTGCTTCTTATTATTCATATTGTCATTTTGAATTGTCAAAGTGACATAACTGACGTTTAAATAAAAGCTTCGCTGGTGAAAGACTTTTTAGAATCGCCGAAAACTAAATACATATCCTTTTTTTTCCCGTCGAAATTGCATAAGTCTGTCTTATTCATCTGACGGATTTTATTTGGAGGTTATGATTAAACGCAATGAAAGAAAACAAAAACAGTGAGTATGACACGCATGATAAGACTGCATTTGACTATAGTTAGCTAGAAACTTTTTAGCATATTTAACAATCTTTACCTTCCATACAATATTTTGTTCAGGTTTATTACTGTATTTTAAGATTAAAACAAATTATTGTCAAATATTTACTGTCAAAATCTGACAGGAAGTAGCAATTTTATAGAAGAGAAAATGAGAACTCAAGACACGTAGGAGCTAGGCATTACAGGAGTTTAGTTACAGTCCAGTAACAGAACACCTGTAAAAGCTCATGAAAAGTCGCTGAAGACTTACTTTGGGCTCAACATGTAGGTCACGGCAGGTGTTTTTAAACAAGAAAAAACTTGACGCGATTGAGTTTACGGAAGGGAGAGAAAATGGCCCTCAAAACCCTGGAAAATGGGCTTCTCGCTAATATCTGGCTAAATATGTGAATTAGAGATTTTTTCTTCAGATAAAAAATGAAGATCGTCCTATTATCTACATTAATGGTCCGTATAATTTTTTTCGAAAATGTGTTAGTTATCGAGATAACTATCAAATTTCCGAAAAAAATGATAGGGACCATTAATGTAGATAATAGAACGATCTTCATTTTTTATTGAAAGAGAAATTCTCTAACTCGCATATTGAGGCAGATATTAGCGAGAAACCCGTAAGTTTTTTCACTGAACTATTAGAAGAAGGCTTGACTAGTGATGTAAAATTTGCGGGAATTCAATATCTAGTAAATATTCCAATTTTTTATGTTCCCTCCCTGGTATTTAATTATTTTCTAAAAGTTTCACATCCTTTTCGGATGCTAGGTACGTAAAATCTCGTTGATGAGGTGGAAATTGAAAAACGATGATAAATGACTGGGACGATTACGAAAAAGTGGCAAAAAATTAAAATTAGACCCGAAAGCCGAGGCATTGATGAAAATTCATACACCTGTCGAAAGCAAAACATAAAAAAATCTACCTGGGGAATTTTGAAAGAAATTAATGATGATTTGTGGTTTGAGGGATTTTGGAAATGGATTTTCAATACAGATAAAGTTTAAACTCTGCGATATTCATTGGTGAGATCAAATTTTTTTTTGTGGCTTATTGTTTGTTGATGTGTGTGCTTGCCCGCTAATTATTAGTTGAATATTCAAATATTTTCTACAACTATGAATCGAGTTTACTCTTGAATTTGAAGTAAATTGTCCAAATTTAATATACTTTTTCAACATGAAGGCTTTTAAATAAATTTTTTCAACCTCTTCATATCACCCGGTCTTCTAAATAGAGGAGGAGTTCAGTCTAAGGTCAGTGTGGCCAACAAAAAGTGGTTTTTTCTAACAAGCATGACTGTTAAGGTCTACCATTCAAAACATAAGATTTGGCGCACGAAACTCGATCGAGTTCGTATTAACATTGTATCAAAAAATCGTTGGTCAGCTAACTTCATAATTGTATTTTTTTAAGAGAAGTGACATTTATTATTTGTTGTTATGCTTGTCAGGTGTTTAGTTGGACTTGGTTGACGGAGGGCTATTTGTGTTTAGTGAATACGTTAGATTTGAAACATGTGCAAACCCAATGAAAAACATTGAGAAAATATTTTTTTCTACGATTGGCAGCAAATATTAATTTTGCTGACACATATCAATCAGCAAAGTATAACTATGAATTCAGCCTCGCCAGTCAATCTACTACTTTGCTGCCTAGTTAAACAAATAACTATTGAAGGAAATATTATGCAAATTGACAATCCTGTTGACAAATTTCACGAAGCAGCCCGAAGGGAGTCGACATAAGACGATGGGCATTTAAATAGGTATATCCACCCATCTCTCTCTCTTTTTACTGTTCTCTGTCAAGTTTTCGTATCGGTTCTCTTTATAATCTGTGCTTAGACTGAACTCCTTTATTCTAGGGAATTGCCTAAAATGACAGACATTAAAATTCATATAAGATTCTTCCCAGAATTCGTTCTATTCTTTCATACCAAATAAAACGCGTTTTTCGTTTTACATCTCCTTTAGAAATAAATTGTTCCTAATGGATTTTCTCCACCTCTCATCCTCTTTTTATCCCAAAAAATTAGCATATCAAATGACTATTAAGTCAACTCTCGTAAATTTCTATATAATAACATTTTTACTGAGATATATACAATACGGATATAAACATAATTCTGGTATGGAAAATATGCTTGTTCAAAAATTCCATTATCAATCTCTATTCCTATCTAGTTACAAACGCGAAATAGGATACACTATGACGAGCTATGAAAAGCGAGCAGCTGGCATATTTCCAATAAATATTTAACACACACAATGTATACCAAATACTGGACAGAATGCATATAAATCCGTTATTTATAACGAAACTCACTATTTGTATGGCTGAATTTTTCGTTAGTACTTTTCTAATACTCGAAACCCATGGAAAGTTGAGAAGAAGGAACTTTTCACATACTCTGCTTCTGCAAGAACTTACAAGGACTCAGCACTTTGGAGTCACAACTACCGTCCAATCAAACTAATGACAAGAAGACACAAAGCTAGGGGGAATGGTACAAAGATTCAGTTCAACCGTTGAGTACAACCCAATCGTATGAATGAATCTAAAAGAGCTCGAAGTCTCATCTCCCCATGTTGCATAAAGTGGAAAGGAGAAGGCAAAATGAGGAAGTTCAGGAACATAAACCTCTCAAACTTGTCAACCTTAAGCAATCTCGGTAAGGTAGTATTTGTTGCTTTGCAAAGTTTTTCTAAATAGTTTAAATATTTAATTTTATTATTGTTTAACGAGACGTTTAAGAGTTTACATAGGCAAAATGGTACGTACTCAAGCCGACAAAGTAGCAGCTATCTTAATGATTGGTGAATCTAGAAATAATCTCCATGAAGCGGAACGTTTATTTAATGATAGATACCCAGATCGCCCTATCTCGAGAACTTATTTGAGGGAGCTTCCTCACAAGTTTGAAGCAGCAGGTAGTGTTTAAGATGCCAAACGATCTGGTCGACCAACATTTAGTGATAAAAGAAAATTGATATAGTTGCTGAAATGGTAGTAAACCCTACTTCCTCTTCAACTTAAGTTGCGTCTATCTGTGAAGTAAGTAAAAGTACAGTACAGAGAGTGTTGGCTAAAAATAAATTTCATCCATACAAGTTAAAAATGGTGCACCACCTTTCGGATGACGACCCCGACAGAAGACTCGAATTATGTGAATGTATGACAAATAAAATTAGTCAAAACCCACATTACACAAAAACAATTTGTTTTAGTGACGAAAGTAGTTTTTGCCTCAATGGAAATGTGAATACACAAAATGTTAGGTATTGGAGTGACACAAATCTTCACACCTTTCGTGAACAGCATAACCAATTTCCAGAAAAAGTCAATGTTTAGGCAGGTATTTTGGGAAACCACATAGTTGGTCCTGATTTCCTAAATTCAAATTTAAGCGGTGAAGTGTATCTGGAGATGTTACAAAATGCAATTGAGCTGTTAATTCTTGAAATTTTGGAAGATAATCCAGATGAATTCGGCCATCTGGAAATAACATTTCAACAAGATGGTGCTCCTGCACATTATCATGGTGCAGTAAGACGTTGCCTGAATGAAGAATATCGAGGCAGATGGATTGGCCGGCGAGGTCCTATAGAATGGCCACTTCGGTCACCAGATCTGACACCATTAGATTTTTTTCTATAGGGGTACTTGAAATCGAAGGTTTATACTACGGCACCATATAGCATTGGCGCTTTGAAAGAAAGAATTATTCAAGAATGCAATGCAATTTCAGCTGACACATTCGAACGAGTACAAGAGTTTAATATTAGGATATATAGACGGAGCACATTTCGAACATTTGCCATTGTTGATATTTGATTAATTGAATTAAAAAAAATAATTTCAATAATTTTGGTACGAGTATTTATTTAATTTATCCGTCAAAATTAGTTTAAACCCAAACAAAATTAATATGGCTATGTAGCCAATGCCAGTGCCTTTCAAACGAGATATCACTTGCCATAAGGGCCTATTTAAAATTAGTGGCACTGTGACGTAATATATTACTATTACGTCACCTGTTACCATTCGTAGAGAAGTTTACAGCACTTTATTTCCACCCTCCAAATTTTATCAATGTAAGTGTAGCCGTTCAAAAGATACGAGAGGGAGGGAACTTTTGAATAGCACTGTATTCAAGGCACAATGCCTTACTCTAATGTTTACACTGTATTACAGAAATCTTCAGCTTTTAAAACTTACACTTTTAAGCTCTCCTTAAAATCCGGTAATAGCAACAAGCCTTAGGCTGGGTGACAACGAATTGTAACACACAGTTTAAAATACAATAAGAAAATTTTATGGAAAGTAAAGAGAAAATTGTCAAGTACCTGATAACGTCCCTCAGAATGACCAGATAAACTAGGTCGCAAGGATTGCACGCGAAGTTTACTTTGGACGTTGCCAGATTTACATTAACCCAGCCATAAAATAATGTGATAGTCTATTCTGTCAATATTAGTGTTTAAAATCATAATTGAGGTGACTACTATAGTGAAATGCAGTCTTATCATGCGGGTCATAGTTTTCAGCGATTCCAAAAAGTCTTTCACCAGCGAAGTTTTTGTTTCAATGTCAGTTATGTCACATTGACAATTCAAAGGGATAATCAGGGCTATTTACTAAGCAAAGTTGTTATGGATAGCAACTGTAAATTGTCGTTATCTTCAAGGTCAGTTGCTAAGCTCGAAATTGATACTCACTATTTAAGTAAAGTAGCTATAAGAGTTGCTATGCATAATGACAAGTGGCTATGAGAAGTGGTTCACTGACAACTGCTCCAGAGGTGTTTTTATTCATTTATGTGAACAGTTAAATATTTTAAATGAATAAGAATGGCATTTTTAGTACGTATAGACTTTTTATTCATTCAATATGTGAGCTGCTAGACATTTGTCAAGATTTTAATAAATAGTTTATCTGAAAAAATATTTAATCTGGCATCGCTGTACATCTGTACTTCACTGGTTGTCAAATGATTCAACCCTGCATTTCACATACTTCTGTTTCAGGTCACGAAAGCACTGCTATGATTCGGAGAAGAAACATAAAACAGTCAGTAGTAGCATTGCAGTGTAGTAATTCTTTTGAATCGTAAAATTTTACTTCTAAGGGAATATTTTATCAATCTAGTAATGCAATTGGATGCTACTAAACACGTATAATGAGTGATTAACGTTACAGAAGGAAAAACAGATGCTGTAAGTATTCAAACTTAAAAGAAAAGAAGATAGAGAGCTGGAGAATATTTATCATGTGAAGGACGGCTGTGTGTAATTCGAGTGCAAAAAGACATCTCGCGAGAAGAAGTATGTAAGGATCACCAGCTCAATTGGAGGCTGACACAAGGACACCTCCGTACTAAGAGTCTACTGAATAAGTTAGACAAGGAGCTCTCGTCCATTTTTTTTTATTAAAACGTTCTATAACAATAGGGCTTCGGGTATAAAAAAGGGTTTTTGATTATATTAGAGTAAAATAATTTGACTTCAATTTTTTTATAATAAATAAAGCTATTTCAGTTCAGTTTATTAGTTTTAATCTCCTCCATATGATGGGTAAGTTTCTAGAGGCTCTGGGAATCATTTCTAGTTCGAGCAACTCTCGAAAGTCTTCATCATCTGTAAATTCTTGTAAATTAGCTCCCGCTTCTTCCAATTCCCCATTTTGTTTTTTACTTATCAATGGAAATCAAAAATAACTGTAAAACGCCATTTGCAAACCTAAATTGTCAAATTGATCTGATGGTAAACTTTTCGAAGGTCAACCAGTTGGTGAACGTCTAAATTCTCGTGTTACAACAACTTTTTGAAGTTGACCAATGGTTAACTATAACAATGGTTTAACTTACCGAGTTACAACACACCCATATGAGATGTCGGTATAGAGATGGAATCTATGCGTTTTTAGAGCTATTTGGGAAGGATACAGGTATTAATTTGTCTGCAAATGCTGTAAGAAGTTATCAGTACAGATGACTACACATTACTTCTCCTTTTCAACTTCTTCTCTAATCAAAATACCCATTTTTATTCCGAACAAAACTAGATTGGATCCTTGATACTTTTTTTCTTTAATTTCATCTGCCTCTCTTGTTCTTCTACCCTAATAACCACCCCTCGCTTATTAGACAGGTTGTAAATAAAATTTCTCTCCCCTTCGGGTACGTAAATTAGTGACAGCGATTTTGGAAAACTCTTCCTCTTCAATGCAAATCTGTTTTTAAAATTAATTACTTCCATAAAATATTTTATAGTGGGCCGAAATAATAAATAAAGGAGTACATTTTTCAATTGAAAATATTTTTTTTTGTTTTTTGGGCGATTTATTTTCTTTTTGCATAAACTCCGAAGACTAAAAGGAGAGTTTTATCAAAGTTCTATGGAATTCTACAGCTAAGCAGTTCAGGATAATTTTTTCGAAAGGTATAATCGCAAATTTAATCCATTCTCTGACATAGAATTTGTCAACGCAAGAGCTGCAAAAAATGCTAAGCGTCGAAAGATACAAATAGATCCAACCAAGAGAAAGGCAAGATCATCCGCACTATCAGCAGACGAATTGATAAAGATTATTGAGCTTTGGGACGAAAACACTCCGGAAGGATTGCAAAGAAAGTTCGTTCACATTGCTGCTCATGAATTGGCCTGGAGAGGAAATGAAGGAGCGGCAGCAACAATAGAATATTTTGTGGAGGAAATTGACAATCAAGGGAAACCAACAGGACGCATTGAGTGTAACCCGGTTTTCTCCAAGACTACTCAAGGCGGTTCAAAAAGAATGGCCGACAGTAAGTGGCTTGTACCGAATACAGTCAATGAAGAATTATGCCCAGTAAGACTGTTCCAAAAAACTAATAAGCAAGCGAGACCAACTCATCAAAACGAATCGTTTATTTTTAACTCCAAATCCAAACTGGTACCAAAGACAGTCCAAGAATCTCTAAATCAAGAGCAAGCAACTTCGAATCAACCTGCCATAGTATACAATAATTGCGTTTTTAATATAAACATCAATCATAATGGTCCATGAATTTAGAAAACATTCAAGCTTTTTGTTGAAATTAATCAAAATTATTATGTAAACAAATAAAAATTAGATTGTCAAAAAAATATTTTGTCATTAAACGTCAAAAAAATTTCCAGTATAATTCGCTGTTGCGATGGTGATCTGACAGAAATCCATGTTCTGATTGGTTAAAAATCACAAGTGTGGAATTTTCAATTAAAAAATGTACTCCTTTATTTTGGGCCCACAGTGTAGATGTCTATACTGTAAACTGTTTTACAGGAATTGAGTAAGGATGATAGAATTTCTGAATTTGCTGACTGTTTTAATGAATGTCTAGGTATAATAAACGTTGGCAGTATCTAGAATCCTCACACTAAAACTGAACATAAAATCGCCATCTAACTAACTTCATCTCTGAAATATATATCTATATGTTTTATTACCTGCTATAAAACCCCATTTCAATTATTAAGTTTTAATGGAAAAGTTAAAAAAAATTCCTTTGTTGACGGTAGATATCAAGATTTATGATTTGTTAGGATATTTCAACGTTTTTTCGCTTTTTTTTGTCGGCAATAAAAGCAACGCCAATATCCTTTAAGCCAATGAAAAGTGTAACAAATTACGCGTGATGGGAACACGTAAAATAATAATAAAATTGTTAATAAACTTTTGATATAAATCTTTTTTTGTTTTGATAAATGTCCGGGGATTAGAACGTTATTATTTTTGGTACAATAAAAATGAGTAGTTGTGTGTCGTAACTGGCGCAGCCAATAAGATAAAAAATCACATTCTTGAGTGTCTTTAAATTTTTATTCGTCAAAGTATCATTAAAGTTTATTAATTCCTTTTCCAACGAGTTGGAGAATTAATTTTCAGCTCTAAATTTACTTTTAAGGCGACAAAATAACGAAATACTTTTCCCAACCACCTGATACTGACAAAATTAAATTAAAATTAAAAAATGTATATTAATCAATTAAAAGCAAACAAATTTCGATTTCACATGAGAAAATGCGAATAGGATCAAGGTCAGCCAGCGTTCTACTTTACTTTACACACGGAGAGATTAATGGCATCCATAGTATGAATCAATTCCCATGGATTTCGATTGTTTTCTGTACAGTTTCCTTTTCTATTTCTATCCGAACTATAGTTTATTACTTCGGAGTAGGACTTTGATAGTTGGGAAATTTATTATCGGTTGTAAATACCTTCATGAACTGGTTAAGTTTGCGAGTCGTAGATAAATCAATGAAATGGAGAAAGTTTTACGCGTATCTATGTTATTATCGTCCGGTCAGGATCAGTTAAAAAAGAAACAATGCTAGGTGCTGCTTAAAGCTTTTTAGGCCAGATGATTTTTTTTTCATAAGTACCTTAAAGTATGTAGATTAATATAAAAAAAAGTTTACCAGTCTGTCGATTTCCCAAATTGGAAAATAAGATAAGATAAGATAAGATAAGATAATAAGTTTTCATAGTTACTTTAATTAAATTTTTTTCCTTCATTATTAGTTGAATTGTGTGAATGTAATTCCATTATTTTCATTAAAAAAATTTACGCTATCTGTTTTTTTTTCATCTGGCGGCACTTTATTGTTGAAATCATAAAAAATATTCTAATGGCTATATCTGTTGATATAGGGTGTTTTTTGTGACTGTTAGCTGTGTGAGTTTTCGAATTTTTGAGTTGTCATAACTTTGTTATTAATGAAAATGTTTCCATGAAATTTTGGTCACACCTGTTTAGAGGTACTCTGAATCCAGTGGCGTAGTGATTTTTTCAATAAAAAAATCGCTAGTAAAAAATCGATTTTCGACCAAGAAAAAATATCGTAGTATGCCCTGAAAATTGGAATAAACATTTCAAATTTTGTCCCAAGATAGACCTTTTAGTACTTGACATTTCAAAAAAAAATTATTAAAATCTGTTTACAACTTCAAATTTTAGGGGGGTGTTTCCATTAAAAATGGGTCACACTGTATAAGAAAGAATATAATTTAAATTTACGGAGATATTGCATCATGTTACGAAACTCTGTTTGGCACAATACATTTTTTTTCTTCAACGTACAACAAGCTACAGAGACTCTGTATAACGTGGCAAAACCGCTTATCAAAAGCTTCAAAAAAATGTAACCAATCCGAATTCGGTATAATATACAGGGGTTCCCATTTGAAAGATCATATGTTTGGTTTGTAACGGAGTTATGCAGCACTCTGTATAGTTCGATATAATTTTAAAATATGGACCCTCAGCCCATCTACTATTTTTGTTCATAACATTTTTTGATATCTCTTAAGGCTCCGTTATTAGCCACTACGGTAAAATAATGAACCTCAGCTTCCACTGAAAACCACAAGATGGGGAGAGGATATGGTTTTATCCAAAATTTGGATCATATATTCTCGGAACTGGTAATTTAGTTGACCAAATAAGTGGTCAATGGTTGATTACCATTATAATCTTGAATAAATACTTGATCAACCGTGTACCGGACAAATAATCACGTGTCGCTCCCCACTGATCCCCTCTTCCCATGCCAGTTTGTATCATTCGATACAATACCGAGTGATATATTTATTGAGATGTTATAGTTTTCGATTTAATTTACATTTCTTATCTGTTAACCAGAGGTAACGAGGCAACGAGGGTGAATTATTATCTGATTTGTTGTTGATACGTTGTGACCCTATTTATTATAAAATTTATATCTCTATTATTTTTCCGTCTTATTTCGATTATTTTTTATACAGTGTGGAAACCACTTATGAAATAAAATTCTTTATGTCATTATTTTGGAAAATTATAAAAAATGCCGATACACGTCAACTTTTGAATTGAGTTGTGCGTTATGTAAACATAAATGTAAGTGCACAGGGTGATTCACGTAAGTATGTCATAGTCGGTGTTGTTTTTTTAATGAAACACCCTATATATTCGCATATTTTTGAAATCCTCTTAATGAACCGATTCCAACAAACTGAATAATGTATGGTCAATTATGAATTATACAGGGTGAAATTTTTATTTTTACAGTTATCAAACACATACATAAAATACCTGATGTATTTGATTTTAATACATTAAAATAAATGCTCAAAATGTTCTCCACCTAGTTGTTGGCAATAGCACAGTCTCCTATAGAACTCCTTAACTTCGTTTAAAGTTTGAGGTGAAATATTCCGTATTTCTGTAGTTATCCTGTCTTTGAAGTCTACAATGCTAGTTGGTTGTGTTGCATATACTTTGTTCTTGAGATAACCCCACAGGAAAAAATCTAACGGCGTAAGGTCTGGCGATCTAGCTGGCCACTCGATAGTACCTCTTCGTCCAATCCATTTATTGGGGAAGATTTTACTTTTCCAGTATAAACTGTCAACACATCAACAACTGACAGAATAGAAAACAATCCACATTATTTACCGATTTTGTCTAATTATTGGCGTTTTTAGGCATTTTTTAGGTATTTATGATAAAACTCATGGGCGTAGCAGGTTGTGTTTAATATACAAATACGTCTAATAATTAGTTAGTTTAGATTTTTGATAAATCCATATTTAGCTAATTTTAAAAAGTACCAATATTTCAAGTGTAATAAATTATTAATTTTAAAATTTCACCCTGTAAAATCCATAATTGACCATACATTATTTAGTTTTTTGGAATCGGTTCATTAAAAAGAAAACACCGACTATGGCATACTTGCGTGAGTCACCCTGTACATTTATATTTATGTTTACATAACGCACAACTCAATTCAAAAGTTGACGAGTCTCGGCATATTTTATAATTTTCTAAAATAATGACATAAATAATTTTATTCCATAAGTGGTTTCCACATTGTATATAAATTTCGTATGACGGTTTTTTTCTCCGTGTGTACGTCATGTTTGTTTTACGTTTTGAAAACCACAGGTAACTCTATCCTATCCTAAACTGGAACGAAAACAAGAACACTGTTGCCAGCTACTGCCTAAATTATTTACCAGATCTTAGCCTAAATACCGAAAATATTAAAAAACCATGACAAATCCTTTAATTTTACTCAAACCTACAAAAACAAACAACATTCAATTGAATAAATCAATATAAATAAATGAAATCACTTTTAAACATCTAACTTAGCTTAATGTGATTTATTATTATAAAGAGAAGATATAATGCGAGATCTTTGATTGTCTATATATGAAAAACGCTTTGTAGTCGTTCGTGTATAACTAATACTTTCGCTATTAAAAGTTAACCAGCCAATATTATTGCATTACACACGTTGTACCAGTGTACATTTAGATTATCGAGAGTACAAAATCTGATACAATTGTACCCGCTCTGGCAACACTGGATTGGAAAATTAGAGTCTCATATCGGAAACTATCCTCTCGATGTATACCTATCACTCGAATGATACTGATTCAGTCAGCTCCCTCTGATGCCAAATCGGTTCAACCAAATAAGACAGAGTTTTTGGCTTCCATATTTGAATTACGGCGCTAATTATGCCGCTTTTATTTCATTCAGTTCTTGATAAAATAACAATATTTTCGCTGCATTGTCACACATTTGTCTATAAAATACTGTTATGAAGGATGTATCACCTTTATATCATTTCAATCTTCATTGCCCAAAATTGGGGATATTTGACAACGTCTGTTGAATTTATTACTAACAAGAAACCCATATAAATTATGATGCACACTACCTTAACAGTTTGGCAATCGATATAACACCTTATGTCTCATCTAAAATTATTAATAAAAATTAACTGTATGAAAAACGCAAGCCATGTTTTTACGGTCATATTTTCATTCAATAACGGGCCCTTAAAATAACCCATAGACCGAAGTTTGTCGTAATATTGGTATAATATAAATGTTATATTCTAATGAGAAACCAAGTATCTCAATAAAAAATATATTATAAAATAAGGTGGCATTGAAACAATTTTTCGAAGGATGGAAACTGTTATTAATAATTTGCTAATAATACAGGATGCTTCCTGTAATCGTACATTCAAAATAAATGTAATGCGCCAATACGTTAATGTTATCGAGATGTCACAAGAGGACTTGATATCTCTAAAAATGTTCACAAAAGCCAATTATTGCATTTATAACTGAAAAAAGTTTTACTCGCAAAAAAATGGCGCATCCACCATTTAACTTAGTCGGTATCTGAGTTCACAAGTATGTTGTAGATTTGTATATCACGCCAAAAAGTGTGCAATTATGGTGGTTATTAACGATATGAATATTAACAATTTCCAATCAGCCATTTAATAATTGTAAATAAAAAACCATTTTCCATTCCCAACTTTAGAGCCCTATAGTTCGTTAACGAAGGGCGTGAAGAAAACATTTTATATGAAATACTATCATTATTTTTAGTCTTTCTATCACCTCCCAAGTTTTTGGTTTGAAATCCTGGGACACCCCGTATACCTTGTTTTAACTGGTAAAACAAGAAGAAAAAAACGTTAATTTTCACTGGGATTTGAACAATCAGAAACACAATTCAATATTAATTTCTCTCTCTAGCTGCAAATTCCTAAAGGACAAAGAAATATGCTGACAGTTCGGAATATATTCCTTTCAATTACAACCAATGGTATTGGGTGTGTTGATGTATAAACTCATCCCCATAATAAAAAATTCATTCGAATTGGAACAAACCTAACCCCTACCACCTAGTGAGCGTAATGCAGATTGAACTAGACTAGGGTGCGGTTTGAAATTGAATATTTTTAAAAGTTGAATGAATCAATTACAAGATCGGTTTAATTTTGATACGGAAAAATGTTACAAATTTATTTCGGACTACATTATTGATGAATCAAAGCTGAAAGAAAGATTTAGAGAGCTTTGTATAACAAGTTGATACTCAGTTTTGTTGAATCGACAGTTTTATTTCGGTTTAACTTCACTGCTATTTCAATTGAACCAAAATGATTTTAAATGGAATTAAAAAAGGTAAGGTAGCAGAAAAAACCTTCTAAAATACTGTGTATATGGCGATGTTTGATAATTAAGGTCTAAGGATGTCGAAATATAAAGTGGTAAGTAAAATAATACGTTGCAGATTGAAAATATTCAAACTTTTTAGATTCAATATTATTGAGAATACTAGAAATTTAGCTTTTTATGCCGCGTGTAGAAAATATTTTAATTAAAAATGACGAAAGAAAGGAGCTGTAGAAGCTGATTAAAATGAGAAAAAAAAACATTAGAGCGAAAGACAGTGTGAAATGTTGGCGACGTTTGAAAAAAAAAGCTATAAAAGTAGAAGCTTGCAGAAAATAACGAAAATCATTTGGCGTGAATAATAAAAATTAAAACAGGAGGTAAAATCATTTAAAAAGTAATTGAATATAAAAAAGAATTCTAGTTTTCAAATGAATAATACAGTCTGACCAATTTTGTTTGGAAGCATTTTTTTGTTAGATTCAGTATCAAAAACAGTATTTTGGCACAAATTTCCGTAGCTTAATTAATAATTTCAAGGCCCTCTATGTTAATTTTTCTTTGCCAAAAAAGACAAAAGTACATTAGGCAATTTTTTTTAAATATGACTATTTCACTAGAGTAAATTGATAACTGACAAAATTTGAAGGTTTTGAACTGGCAATTTTTTGTATTGTCGCGGCAATTTTTTGACGTTTAATATATGAAATCTATGTGTATAAAATTCTATCACTCTGTGATAGAAGGAAATCTAAGGAAACTAAGTTGTTTATTTATTTATTTAACTGTCTAAAAATTATTAAAACTGTTTCAAAAATTTAAATAAGTATTATTAGCATGAATAAAACAAAGATTTGGAAATAATTCAATAAATGAAATAGAGAGTAGAATTAAGCAAAATATACCGCGAAATACAGTGAAGACCAAAAAGTCTGCGTGGGAACAGTTTAGAATGTTTCTGGACGCACGTAATTAGACGTTAGAAAAGGATACTTCTGAACAAGTTATAGCAAAAATTCTTGAAGATTATGGTTTTAACATGAAAAAAAGAGATGGAACTGATTATACTGAAGCTAGTGTGAAAACACTTTGGAATACGACTGCTCAAACGGTTCAGGAGAAATATTTTCTAGAATTTAACATGAAAATTGATCCATTTAAAGATATTACCTATAAATTTGATAGATTGGCCAGGGATACAAAACGTAAAAAGCTTCAGGCTGAACCTGAAACCAGAAAAAGAAGTTCTAACGCGTTTACCAAAGAAGAATTAATGGAAATGGTAGAAAGCTATTCTGAAGATAATCCTGATGGGTTACAAAAAAGTTTTTTCATTTATGTTCGTTCGAATTAGCACGGCGTGGAAATGAAGCTGTTAATTGTGATATTAATTACTTTAAAAAAGAATATGATAATAAAGGTAATTTTACTGGCAGGGTAGAATATAATCCAATCTTTTCCAAAACGACACAAGGAGGATCAAAAGCTTTATCTGGCAGTAAGTGGCTGGTAAGAAATAATGCTAACAACAATTTGTGTCCCGTTCGTTTATTTTTAAAAATTATTGAAAAAAGAGAATCCAATCCTTATATCTAACAACAACAAGATTATTTTTAACAGTACATCCAAATTGGGAGAAAGGAATATGGTACAAAAATTAACCATTGGGAATTAATACAATTTCAAAGTGGACGAAAATATCGGCAGAATCAATTGGTATAGACAAAAAAAATAAATATAACCAATCATTCACATAGAGCTTCTGCAATATCTGCATTAGCAAAAGAAGGAGTTGGTGAACAAGAAGTAATTAAGCTTACAGGACATTCTTCTGCTCATTCTTTGAAACCATATTTACAATTAAATGAAGAACACCATTCCAACTTATAGAGAACCTTCGAGAAAATAAATATAAAGAAAAAGAATCCTTAGTTTCTAACTTAAATTCATCACAGGTTATGATGTAAAACAATCCCCAAAATAATGCTACAACGTACAATTATAATAATTGTACTTTTTACATAAATAAGTAATTTTTTTTTCATGTTATTATTTTTTTGGCTTTGTATAATTGAAGTTTGCAATAAATAAAACGTTTGAACATATGATTTTTAGTTTTTCTCTCGTGAAATAGTCATGTCGAATACCAATCAATTAAAAATTTTGTAAGGTAAAATTTTTCTCTTGTCGTATTCAAGTTTGTTGCTGATTTTACAGGGGTACAAATTGGGTCACACTGTATAAACTTTCATCGAAAATTAAATCAAACATCTCACCTGGTGAGGATGATGTAGATGAAGATGCTCAATCCCCCCGTTAAGGAACCGATACCTAAAAGGACTATGTACAGGACAACCGTTATGGAACGGACTCTCGATATTCCGAAGAGGACCACCGACAGGAGTAACAGGATCCGAAGACCTTCCTGGTTGGTCGCACCAGTGCACCGGCCCCCCCGCCGCACCATACAACGAGTGCGGATGAGAAGGCCAACCACCGTTGCCGTAAGGATCCAGCTCGTCACAAAATTTTCCTTTACTTCGATCACTCTCGTTAAACGACCAAATGATTCGTATTATAGGTCAGCGGAACGGCGAAAGTTTTGTATACGTGGTCGGCCCTAGGTGGGCGCACACCACCTGCAAGAAGCGGCAGAGCACACTGGATGGATGTTCTCGATGCTGCATGGAGCAGAGACGCGGGCAGAGGCGCCGCACGGCGTCGACGCAGGCACGGTCACGAATTTTCAAGGACTGTTTTTATCATTTCTTTTTTCTCTTCGATGCATCAATAGTATCAAATATTTTTGTATGTACCATGGCGAAGATAAGAAAAATATTTTATATCAACCCCCATTCTATACAGGGTGGTCCAAAATATTGCGATTCAAACCAACTTGCCTTGATAAAATGTTGATATCAAGAAAGATACAGGGTGTTTTAATTTTCGTTTTTCACAATAACTTCAGGGCGAGGGCGCCACATAGACCACGTATGCGGTATAAATGTGCGCAAAACTTTTTTGCCTTTTACATTAGCACTTCTTTTGTAAAAAATAATCAAAGCCACATCATTACAACAAATAAAAGGTATACTTGTTAGTATCCCCAAATCTTAACGGTTTTAGGGATAATCAAATTTTAGTGATTAACTACAAAAATGAAAATAGTGATTGCTCTTATGAAATTATGAATATTTTTGCACGAATTTGGAAATTCCTAATATATTTAATGCTGACAAGGTTTTTTATAAAGCTCTGAGTCTGAGGATAACATCTTTGACTCTGTAAAAACGTTGTAATTAACTTGAGACTATCAATCAAGATGTGAGTGTCAATGGATAATGATACAAGAAGAAAACTGTTTTTTAATATTAAATCCATTTGAGTGGAAACCTAGACTACGTTTCACAAAAGAACCCACTAGAAGTCCATGTATAAGTTGCAGAAGAAAGTCTAGCAGAAAGTATGGCACGTTGAAATTACTTACATGTTGATGAAAAACTGCTTACCTGTAAAAAAAGAAAACATAATTAATTTTTGTATCAATAAATTTACAAGTTCAAATATTATAGAAGTTGTTAACAATAAATGGAAATCATGTCATCCACTTAAATTCAACAATAGTTTTTTGAAAAGTTCTGGAATTGTCATGAGAGTCCCACATCTTCAACAGACATTAAAAGTTTATACCCCCGAGACGATAGAAATCCCTTTATACGAAGAGAATTACATCCTACTGATTTTTCTTTATAGCTCACTTTGCTCGATAAATACAGTATCAGTAAATCGGGGCTAGAACTAAGAAAAGTGTAATAAAAGCAGCAGAAATGAGAGACGCAGAGGCACAAATATTCGAGCCATCAATAAATGAAGACAAAACAAAATGTATGCAATGGGGAAAGAAAATGAAATAATTAGAGATGGAGAAAAGAGTTCCTTCTATTACTTTTGAGCCGTCTGTGTACCATTGAATGGCATTCTTTCCAAGTCTGCTAATGGTATTTGGATCCCATTCCTTCTTGTTGCTTAATTCCGTAACGAATTTCTTTGAGAAGTTATACTTTTTCATCATACCATCTTGTGGCATGTCCCAGGTTGTCAGATTTCTAAGATGTGGGGAGGTGTTTTTTTTTTAATGATGATATCGATAAAATATTGCCTGAAGAATTTGTTCTTTTGGGGAAAATTGTTAGAAAATCATATTTTCGTTGAAAATATGAAGTGTACCTAAAAGAAAGGAGGAACAAATTGCTTCGGACGAAATAATAATTTTCTTTTCATTGTTCTAAACAAGAAAGCCATTATTAGCAGGGGTTATTCAACGTATTTAAATTTCCCCAAACGACGCCTACAATTTTATTATTTTCGTTCACATGCATAAAACATTTGGGGAGTTTTCGAGAAGACAAAGTCTATTTACTTTTCCTTCTGGAACAAAACAACCCAAATTGCTGCTATTAATTTGAAGCCTTCAACGACAAAAAGTTCGTTTACCAACGGCATTTCAATATTTAATTAATATTTCAACCTGTCAAATGAAAGAAAAATTTGTTATACAACTTTTTCTGGTTAATTTATTGTAGGTAAATCTCTATTATGAAAAGTAGGCCAGTCGGAATGGGCCATTTTAGACCAAAAGTACAAGTAATTAGCAATACGGCTGATTTTTTTCATAAGTATGTAGATTAATATGAAAAAAAGTTTACCAGTCTATCGATTTCCCAAATTTGAAAAAAAAATCAAAAAACTTTATTTTTCCAAATTTTCGAATATTTCGCTCTGGGAGGAAGGTGGAGGAGAATAAAAAATACCAACGTGTAGGGGAAGTGTTTTGCAATAAAAAAGGTCGCTTGCGTTTTTTTCGTCCGATCAATGGTTTGTCCGTAAAAAATTCGGTAAACTAAGTATGTGTATACATACATATGATATACATTACGAATTCAATCATTTGACATTTAGTTCTTATTTCCATCTATGATTTCCATTTCTTGTTGTTGTAGTAGTTATAGACCAGTATTTATAATTTCAAAGTGCACCAATGAAAAAAATAGCGTAAAGTATTCGGGGATAACTGGTCTTTAAAACACTCTATTTCGAGCACTCCGGCTTCGCCGAAAAATCGCGCGTGTTTTAAAGACCTTAATATCCACTTATACTTTAATATACTATTATCTACATTATAACTGTACAATAGTTTATAATGCACTCCGCCGCGCTTCAGAAAATAGAGTCGCGCGGATGAGGAACACATACTTAGTTTACAGAATTTTTTCCGGACAAACCATTGCTCGGAAAAAAAAGTTTGTTGACTCTTTTTTTCCAATTTGGGAAATCGATAGACTGGTAAACTTTTTTTTATATTAATCTACATACTTTAAGGTACTTATGAAAAAAAAATCAGCCGTATTGCTAATTACATATAATTGTTACCCCTATCGTCTGGCGCCTAAAGGTATTCGCAATAAATATGAACTTAAAGAGACCAAATGTCATCTGAGTAGAATCCATTACCGAGATGACATTGGACCATTTTATATCTCTGTCGGTAGATATACAAAGCGATCGCTTTCAGACCTGATTAATAGTTGAGGGTTCTCGATTCAAGTTCGGTCGGTAAATAGATGTTAGGTCTTTAACGAGTACACAAATTACACTGAGAGAAAAAATATTACGTCGATTATTGAGGTCGCGTGAAATAATGGAGCGATTTGCGTTGGACCAAAATTGTTTATGTTTTCGTAATTTCCGAATCTGCTATTAAAAAAGTCACCATTTTATCTTGAATTGCTGGGAATCAGGTTAATTTACGGTACTGATAAAAGTATTTTTGCATTTAAAGTAAAAGTGGGAAAAGAAATTGCAGCAAGCAGATACGAACACTCATTAGGCCAGGCTTCAGCGAAAGTACTACTTCGCAAACCCATACAGGGCTATGATTCAGGATAGAGAGAATCCTGGGGAAAAGAGAGGAATACACAGCCTCCTGGGACCGTCTGGTACACAGATGGCTCATGCTCTGGTGATAGAGCAGGGGCTGGAGTTTACTCTAGGAACCCAAGGACACAAATCTGTGTACCATTGGGTGATGGTGAATCACGAATTTTTTTGCATGGCAACATGAGATTTGTTAGCAGGGGCGTTGTCCTGCAAAAACAAAACACCTTTTGATAGCTTTCCGCGTCTTTTCTCTTTAATTTTCTCCCGTAGAGTGGTCAGAAATGTCAAATAGTAATCTCCGGTTATTGTTCTACCCTTATCCAAAAAATCAATCGTGATTACTCCATGGCAATCCCAAAAAACTGAAGCAAGAACTGTAGAATTGTAGAGTGAGGTATGACACAAATTCCCTCTTAAGTATTCAAAATATTCTCATTTTTCTCGCTAAAAATAAACAGATTTCACTGAAAAGTTTTTATTAACATAGGCCATTAAAACTTTATTCATTATTCTAATTTTCCGATTTTCCGAGTCTCCGTTTTGTTGTATTAAACGCCCGGACGGGTTTCAAATTACCCTTTAATATGTTGTATTAGTGGAACTTTTATTTCAATTTCAATTTTTACAAAAATCCATACAGGGTGTCCCTTGACTTCGTACCAAAAACTTGATAAACGAAGTGTCAGGAGAATACACACAAAATTTAATCATTTTAGTGTTTCTTTTTTGGGACATTCGGTATGAGAGAGTGTCGAATACTCCCTTAATGACCTCGTGTTCGGTTTGTAGCAGTTACACACCAAAGACATACCTTTTGCTGCCGAAATACGAGATAGAGGGAATCGACAAAGTAAAGAGGGGACGGGAATATTGTCATTTGAAGTGAAAGATCCCTTTCAAAGGGGAATTGAGCGGAGATTTAGGGACTTTAGTAACATAAATTTGAAAATTTATTGTTAAAATATAACGAATTTTCACTAAATCTGTCTCCACAGGATCTAAAATAGTGGTGAAACTGATAGGATTTTGTGTAAAGGGTGTAAAAAATGTTCCTTATAGTAAAAAAACTGGGAAAAATATTAAAAATCGGAAAACTAGCAGTCATTGATCTTGGCAGGAATGTCCCTAAATGGTAAACAATATTAACTATTTTCGATTTTATGATTAACTAGGTTATACAGACCTGCTCAAGTTTAATTTATATAAATCCCTTAAAAAATGGCTCCCGCCTACACCCATGGATTCGAAGCCACCAAATAAGTATGTAAAGATAATGTGAACAATTTGCTTGTCCAAAAAATTGCTACTAAAGTTACTAAACTGTTTTCATAAATGTGTTATTTGCTCAAATGCACTGTTAATTTTTTTTATAAGTCCGACCCTGTACATTATTTTCGCTTCCAAATTTACAGTCATGTTAAGGACATGTTAGGCTATTAGCCCTGCAAAAAGAAATTAAATCGCCCAAAACATAAAAAAAATATTTTCAATTAAAAAATGTACTCCCACAGTGTATATAACAAAATCTTCTATAATTACACCTTAAATATTAATTCAACCATCCATGTAACGCCAATGGTGTTCGATGAAAATTCAGTCCCCTAGCAACCTTATTGTGTGTCCTTGAAGCAGGACCTCCTTTAAAGACGGGAGCGTTAGAGGCAACATTAATAGCATTGTATTTATATGGAATTATATAATTTGAATAATAGTCATCAGATGGAGAATAATTATATACATATAGTATCACCCTCGTACAAATGAAGAATGTTAAAAGGAATGTGTATAGACGGACAAGAGAAAATAATATGTTAAGGATAAGGGAAGGGGTTTATGCAAGAAACATGAACCGAGAAGAAAATGTAATGTTGTAAGTTCACAATTATATTTTGAATGTCATTTACTGGGTCTACGTCCACATAATGGCATGTCTCAGGTTTTCAGAATTCAGAAGCCATTTTTTTTTGTATATGATCTACTTTTTGTGATCGTTCTACAAGAGTTTACTGTCTGGTTTTAAATCTAGATTGTTGACTTTTTTTTGTGTTTTTGGAAGAAGTTCTGATACCTGGAGCCCTGCAGCCTATTGGCACATTGGCTTCTCCGAAGATTGTTTGTCTCCTCGAGCCCAGCGCCTCACAGTCAGATAAGATATGTTCATTTAGTTCTTTCTGGCATTCTTATACCAGTCTGGATGTTACCTTGCGGCTGTTTAAAGCTGCAAGGGCTGCCAGGCTGTCAGTTAGTATGTTTATCCTTTGAGTGTCAGTCCTATGTTTGTTAATTCTGACACATTCTAGGATAGCATAAATCTCTGCCTGAAATACAGAGGTATGTTCTCTTAGTGAGAAGGAGCATCTTGTGTTTCTCATTTCACTATACATACTTGCACCTGTCCCTTCCCCAGTCTGTGTACCAGGTCTTTCCTCGGGGAAGCTTCAGTCTGCTTGGGTCTTGCCAGTCCTTTCTGTGAGGTATTTCTACCTCATATTTGGGACTGAGGAGAAGTTTAGTGGCCATATAGTCTGTTTTCATATCTAAAATGGCTCCACTTATGATGTCCTCAATGGATAGTTGATTTAAATCAACCACTCTTCAAGCCCGAACTTGCATATAGTGCAGGGGCCACACTAGTGAGGACTGTTGCACGGAAGTGTATAGAGAATTTCTTTTCAAAACTTAGTTTCTATATGCCTAAGGATATGTTTTAGCTTGGGTACGCATTTCTGTTATGGGGAGGTTTCTCCCAATATGGCGCCCAAGATGGCGCATATGTAGATTTATTAGAAAACGTCTTATATCTCGGAAACTATTGCTGGTAGCTCAAAATTGAAAAGGACTAAAATTGATAAGTAGATAATTTTACATTAGATGCTTTAAGATTTATGAAAACAACATCATATATATTGAAATTTATTTAATTTTTTTTTAAGGGTCATAAAATGTCTAATTTTAAAAGTCTAATTTTAATTATTGTGTGTTTTGTTTCAGAATTATAGAAAACTATTTGACAGACAAAAAACATGGAGGGAGTGCAACTAGTACCACCATCAACGAAATGGAAGAAAACCAATTTATCCAAAATTTGTGTTGTATGTGAAAAGGGAAATACTGGTAAAAAAATATATGGGACTGTAAATGGACGAGAGAAATTAATTGATGCCTCTAACTGCAGTGATGATGTCGATTTAAAGAAAAGATTAGAAGATAGAGAAGTGTATTATCATCTTGACTGTTACAAAAAATATTGTCTACGCTCACAAAGAATAAAAAGAACCCGAAATTCTGACAGTTCTACTTCCATAAATGGCACCAAAGACACTGGAAATAGGCAAAAGAAGCACTGCCATAGGCAGCAATGTAAAAAGATCCCATCAACATGACAATCTCAAGCAGTGTGACACCTTTGCCGAAAGACATGGATGCTTTTTGGGCATCAATTCAAAACAAGACACAGTTTCAACATTTTTGCCGAAACTATCTTATTCAACATAGGGACAGACTATCAAGTTCAATACTTTATTTGAGTGGTATGGCTGGAGAAGCAACACACAAAATAGAAGCATATATTGTTATAGAAGAACCTCAGTTATGTTGTACCCTTGAAGAAGCCGATGAAAGAATATTTTTTCACATAAATCATGCTGTTAAGCATTCAAATGTTGAAAGTGTTTTAATAGCATCATCGGACACAGATGTATTTGTGTGTGCCGTTTACTTTTTTCATAAAGAATTTAAAGCTAATGGTTTAAATGAACTTTGGACTTATTCTGGGGTAGGACAGACTTTAAGATTTATTCCAGTACACGATGTGTGTCAAGCTGTTTCAAATCAAGTCATTGAAGTACTCCCTGCTGTTCACTCACTAAGTGGATGTGACACTACAAGCAAATTTGGCACAAAACACGCAGCTTTAAAAGTGGCTCAAGACTATGCATACTTGTTAAAAAACTTTGGAAAAGAAGATCTCTCTAATACAATAATTGAAAATGCTGAAGAGTTTTTGACAAGGATGTTATCTAAAGACATCAGGAAAATTAATGATTTAAGAATTTTTAAATACCACCGAATGAAAAATTTAGATTTCACCAAGCTTCCACCGACTTTATCTAGTACGGCATTACACATCAAGCGGGCATATTTACAGGCTAACCAGTGGTATGGTCTATTAGAAGATCTTGGTATACCTTATCCCGGTGACTATGGATACGAGCAGATGGAAACAGGATGGATTCCTCAAATTATCACCGAGCAACTTCCTCCTGATTTCCCTCACATTTGTTCATGTAAGACTTGTGCACGTCGAAACATCTGTATCTGTAGGAAGAATGAAGTTGGCTGCTCCAGGTTCTGTGCTTGTGAACTTCCAAAGTGCCATAATGATTGGAATTAACTTTTAATCACCTTTTAATACTATTTGTTACTAATAGTAGCTTAATTTTCTAATAATTTTTAATAATGTTGCAAATTTAATAATGTAGTGTTTGTATTAATAAAATTATTTTTTTTAATTCAAATTTTTTATGGTTTAAAAACACGTAAAATAATGCCCTTATCAATTTTAATACCCTGTGATTTTACGCTACGAGCTCTGGTTCCCGAGATATAGATCATTTTCTGGGAAAAGTATATATGGACAAAGCGGCCATCTTAGTGGCCATATTGGGAGAAACCTCCCCACACCAGAAACGCGTACCCAAACAAAAACTTATCCTTAGACATCTAAGAACTGAGTTTTGAAGAGAAATTCTCTATACACCTCTCTGCAACAGTTGTCACTAGTGTGGCCCCTAGACTAATATGGGATACTGTTTAAAATAATAGTTATTTGTGTACCAAGGCCGTAATGTTGATCTTTTTTGGCCGAATCTGAAATTTGCGGCCGAGGCGTAGCCGAGGCCAAGCAAATTTCAGGTGAGGCCAAAAATATCATACGGCCGAGGTGCACACAAAATTTTTTAAGCGAGTGTCTCATCAAATAGGTAACAACTTTTTTTTACAATTTTGTTTCTAAACAGAGACGAAACTGGAAGATTAGATTCAAATTTTTATTAACCAAATGAAAAGTGTATTATTAAGTAACAAAGATGTGTACAGAATTACTTACAGTAAGTATGATAAACAGAAGTTGGGTCATAACGAAGTTAATAAATTAGGGCATTATTTGCTATTAATTGTTATGTTAAATGTACATTTACTACATTTTGAAAATGTAATACCACTTTTAGACATGACATTGTTAACAAACATTTCATTTTCTTGATTTTCCGTAACAATGGCAACGGAACCTTTCCTTTTGTTTTATGGGTAAATAATTCAAACATGCAAATTAAGTGTGTCTAGTAGGCCGCCTTCATAATTTGACAATCTTAATATCGGACGTGGAAATAACTCAAATAAGCAAATTAAATGTTTCTAGTAGGTTGCCCTCATAATGACTTTGTTTGCAAAAGCGGCCGTAAAGTAAAAAAGCGGCCGTAAAGTAAAAAAGCGGCCGTAAAGTAAAAAAGCGGCCAAAAAAGATACACTTTAGGGACGTTAATAGATCCGTAAAACTTCATTTTTTGTGACACTCGCTTAAAAAAAGTATTTATTTTAAAAAAATTGCATAATAATCATACTGAATTGACTAAAAACGTATTCTGTAACAAAACCACATCCAACATCCAACAACTACAGTTTTATGTGGGCACGGATTCAGAAATAACCGAAAAAACTTTTTAAGAAAATTTAACAAAGCGAAATCTTCTCGAGTGCACCATTATATGCGCTTTACTTTCAAAGTTTACGAACACCTTTAAGTTTAATAAGGATTAGAAAATTAGTAGGTTACCTACTTCTTCAGACTTTCGTAGAGAAGCAAAGTTTTATTATCATAGTGCTTTTGGTAACCCAATTAAATATAAATGAAAATTCAGTTCAGGTAATGGCAATGAAAAGGCCGATGAATTAGTCAAGCAGGGAGGAACGGAGGTCAGAACCTTCTTATGGAAGGCGTCGCGCTGGTGGTGTGAAACCCCAGGATAAATACAAGCTAAATTATTCCTTAAAGACAGGACCTACTATGTCAAAGTCGAGAAACGACGTGGATGATGGTGGGAATGCTGATTGGACATTGTAGGCTGAGGAAGCATATGCACACAATTGGTCTAGCAGATGACAACCTATGTAGGTTCTGCCAGGAAGGAGACGAAATCGCGGAGCACGTGCGAAGAGTGAAAATTTTGTCGGCAAAATTTTTCGATTGTCATGAAAGTTTGTTGCTTGGCAATTTTGCGAATGACATTTTTAACAAAACCACGAGCCGTCAAGCGAGTGGTTTTGGATTAAATGTCATGAACAAAATTACCTAAAAGCAACAAACTTGAATAGGACAAGAGAAAAATTTTACCTTACAAAATTTTTAATTGGGTGGTACTCGACATGACTCACGAGCAAACTTCAATTATACAAAGCCATAAAAATAATAACATTATGAAAAAAAATTACTCATTTATGTGAAAAGTACTATTATTATAATTGTACGTTGTAGCATTATTTTGGGAATTGTTTTGCATCATAACCTGTGATGAATTTAAGTTAGAAACTGAGGATTCCTTTTCTTTATTTTTATTTTCTCGAAGGTTCTCTATAAGTTGGAAATGGTGTTCTTCATTTAATTGTAAATATGGTTTCAAAGAATGGGCAGAAGAATGTCCTGTAAGCTTAATTACTTCTTGTTCACCAACTGCTTCTATTGCTAATGCAGATATTGCAGAAGCTCTATGTGAATGATTGTTTATTTTTATTTTTTTCGTGTCTATACCAATTGATTCTGCCGATATTTTCGTTCACTTTGAAATTGTATTAATTCCCAATGGTGAATTTTTGTACCATATTCTTTTCTCCCAATTTGGATATACTGTTAAAAATAATCTTGTTGTTGTTAGATAAGGATTGAATTCTCTTTTTTCAATAATTTTTAAAATTAAACGAACGGGACACAAATTGTTGTTAGCATTATATCTTACCAGCCACTTACTGCCAGATGCCATGCTAATTCGAACGAACATAAATGAAAAAACTTTTTTTGTAATCCATCAGGATTATCTTCAGAATAGCTTTCTACCATTTCCATTAATTCTTCTTTGGTAAACGCGTTAGAACTTCTTTTTCTGGTTTCAGGTTCAGCCTGAAGCTTTTTACGTTTTGTATCCCTGGCCAATCTAGCAAATTTATAGGTAATATCTTTAAATGGATCAATTTTGATGTTAAATTCTAGAAAATATTTTTCCTGAACCATTTGAGCAGTCGTATTCCAAAGTGTTTTCACACCAGCTTCAGTATAATCAGTTCCATCTCTTTTTTTCATGTTAAAACCATAATCTTCAAGAATTTCTGCTATAACTTGTTCAGAAGTATCCTTTTCTAACCTATAATTACGTGCATCCAGAAACATTCTAAACTGTTCCCACGCAGACTTTTTTGTCTTCATTGTATTTCGCGGTATACTTTGCTTAATTGTACTCCCTATTTCATTTATTGAATTATTTCCAAATCTTGTATTATTCATGTTAATAATACTTATTTAAATTTTTGAAACAGTTTTAGTAATCTTCAGACAGTTAAATAAATAAATAAACAACTTAGTTTCCTTAGAAACCACCAACAAAGATTTTATATTGAATTTTATTACAGAGTGATAGAATTTTACACACAAAGATTTGATATATTAAACGTCAAAAAATTGCTGCGACAAGACAAAAAATTGCCAGTTCAAAACCTTCAAATTTTGTCAGTTATCAATTTACTCTAGTGAAATAGTCATAGAAAGATAATATTTAACAATAATTTCGTTTATTTATACAAAAATACATTTTTTATTAAAAAATTTACAATATTCATGATTGAATTAAAAAGTAAAATACATTTGCGGAGAAATAATTATACGAGTACCATTATTTTATCAAGATTCTTCAGCATCCTTTTAAATTTTGCCTTACTATTTCCTTTGTCCCTAAATAGGACTAAAAAATTGCTTCTCTTTGCCCTTTCTGTTCTGTATCACGAAGCAATTTGTGTGAACGCCTTGAATCGCATAAATCAATTTCTCATCGGGGACCGTCTCGACACATTTCTTATACAACTAACCCACTAAACTATATACCACAGCGAAAGAACGTTTAGTTTTAATAACCTTCCAAAAAAATAAAATTCAAGGTATCGAGACATGAAGGAATGGCAGGTAATTAATTGACAGATTTGTAAACCTTTAGACAGGAAATCACCCGTCAAACTAGTGACTTTCATTCAATCATTCACAGCCCAGGCACTTGAATTGAATATTTGTACCATTACCCATGTTATCTTCCTACTTCCCTTCCAGAAGCTTCTTATCTTCTATATAGGCAACCCAGTTTATCTGGAGGAATCTTTAGTAGTTGTGATGGTTGTGTTATTTCCACTCCAAAGTGCTTTTGTCTGAGTCCTTGTAAGTTCTCACAAAAGCAGAGTAGGTGTTTCTTCATAGAGTTCACATTTTTTGCACATGGTTCACTAACTTTGTCCATCCTGTGCAAACTTATTCAGTAGACTCTTAGTATGGAGGTGTCCTTGTGTCAGCCTCCATTTGAGTTGATGTTATAATAATAATAATAATAACTTTATTCACTAGATAAATAAATACAAAAATTTGGATAATCATACATAATGGAAGTGAATAACGAGTCTCTTGCGATAAGTGCATGCACTTGTTTCGCAGAAAAATGTAACATGTATTGTAAGGTGAAATATAAAAATATAAAAATATATGAATATAAAAATGTGAATATGAATATGTACAATGTAGAAAAATGAAATATTGAGTAGAAAATGTAGATAAGATCAATATAATAGTGTAGTAATACAAATATATATAATACAAATATAAAATGTAAAATGTAGATTGTAAAATGTATGCAATAACAATATAACTCAATACAATGACCATGAAAAATACAATAATGCAATACAAGAAGAAAATGAACAATAACATTATGAACAATGACATATGTGTATATAATGATAATAATAATAAATTTTTTTCACACATATTGATACATAGTATAAATGGTATCGATAAAAAATACATTAAAGAAGTCACTCACAATGAATAAAAAAGTAAGTTACAAGTGACAACATATAGTAATTATTCAGTAAGTGTACTAATACTTGTTCCGAAAATAAGAAACATTCATAAAAAAGAGAGCCTATCTGAATACAAATATTTAAGAAATAAAGGTAATTTGTTGGCAGAACTTGGATCATATTATCATCAAAGGATTAGGGTGGTTGAGAATAAAATCCAACCAGAGGGTATGTTTCATACACAATACAATTCTTCTGGTGGGTATAGTCGTACTATGGGTATAACTTGGGATACGTAAGACATTCAGAAGCTTCTCATATCTATGAATTCGTGAATGAGATTTCTAGGTTTCTCTAATATAAAGGTTTTCAGTTTTTTTTTGAATAAGATGTTCGATAAATTCTTCAACTCTTGGGGTAGAGTATTGTATAGTTTCGGGGCCAAAAATTCATATGATCTTTGACCAATCGATTTCGTCATGAATGGGACAGGATGTAATTTGCTTTGTCTTGTGTTGTGATCGTGATTGTTCTTTTCCAGTTTTCTGCTTTTGTGATAGGTTAGCATACATTTGAAGTAAAATTCTTGTGTCAGATCAAGTACTTGCGATTCGAAATAAGTCAAATCCGTCGAGTAATCCCTTTTTTTGTGCATCATCATTTTGAGAAATCGTTTTTGGAGAATCTCTAGAGGGATAATATGTGTTTTCAGTGATGAGCCCCAAGCCAAGATACCATATTTTAGGTGACTTTCAACTAGTGCATAATATACAACTTTAAGTTCTTTTTGGGGTATTATGTCGCATAGACATCTAAATTTGTAAATTATGTATTGGAGTTTCTTGATCGTATGTTGTATATGAATGTCCCATCGCAAATGTGTATCAATAAAGATACCAAGGTATTTCACATTTTTTGATGGTAGTAATCGATGGACCGACCCTCCTACCTGTATATCTATAAAACTGAAGTTTGGTGACGTAGATTTGTTGCAGCTGAATGGTAAATACTGAGTTTTATCAAAGTTTAAAGTTAGAATTTTCTGGTCAAACCAGTTTTTTATGCGAGAAATATCAGTCTTCACTTTCGCTTCTAATTCCTCCCAGGTAGTCGCTTTGTAGAAGATGTTCCTTAACTATCCAGTAGGGTACAAGCATAAATTTTGCTATTGGTGGGAATTGACGCTTTATCAGGTCTCCTAAGCCCTTGCATGCTTATTTTTTTTCAAATATATAAACTTTACTTTTGAAACAACTTTGAAAAGTCCGCCAAAACGCGCTTTACGTCATAAAGATGGCTGCCCCATGGTGTGACGTCATTTGTTTACGTTCTTAATCGTGTATCACGCTCTTGTGACCTAATTTGTTTCTGAAAGCTTTAAAAATGGATAAAGCCGAAAAAAACTTTGTATTCCAAGTATTGCATTGTTCCAGTGTGTAAATCAACGTCTCTTAAAATTCCAGACAAAATATTTGTTACTTTACCTGGTGGCGCAAACAAAAATACACTAAAAAGAAGGGCATTACATTTGTTTGTGAAGATCATTTTAATGTAAGTACCTACTTCTATGCTGGTAATTTTTATTCTCAACTAGTTTGAGGTTATGTACCTATATGTCTAGGAATCAACCATAAAAACATCATTTTCTTACGACCACACATCGAAATATGGTTAGTATATATTATATAAATGAAACATAGTTTAAATCGTACTTACGATAATGCTTTAACTCCTCTGCATTAAAGCAGCTGTTTGACTTCATAAATTCAAGCAGCATAAATGAGTCTACTTTGGGCAAGTTATCAATTTGTACTTTTACAAAACCTTCGCTAGCCATATCTTTACAAAATATAAAAGAATCGTCACTGAACACTGAAGTAGTAAATAAAATATATTCTTTCAAAAGTTTTAAAATATCCTCGGAAATATCGAATATTTATGTCCACTTTCCACTTTACGTTGACTTTTAGAAATAAAAAAAAGCACATACAAACACGGAATGGTCTCAAACAAACATATAAATGATATTTTTACGTCGATGTAGCAATTAATAGTGGATTGAAATACAATATAAACACACAACTACACATAACCTAATGCAATACCGGCCATATTCACATAAGTAAACACAAGATATATGACATCACACGTAGCGTTCGGAAATCCTCGGGTTGTGGTCGGAAAGTGCATTGAAATTTGAATTTCATTTTAAAATTTGGGAGTAATTTTCAATGAAAACTGGTTTATTTCCTATTATTAGTAATTTTTGATATCATTTTTACTATTATAAATTAATATCCAAGCAAAATATGAAATATGCGTGTACTCTGTTCCCGACTTCCCCTCTTATGATTCCTCAAAACGATACCGGACCTGTGAATGCTTTTTTAGAGCCTTCTTTAGCTAGCTGGTCTGCCCTTTCATTCCCTACATTCACCTCAATCTAGTGACCTATCAAGAAGGCACCGAGATTTGGGACGCTAATTTTACGTTCGGCTGAATGATATTCTAAACATAGAAGTTGTCTGTTAAATTTCAAACCCTTCACAAGTAGGTAACTATTCGAACATTCTTGATAGACATATCGATAGATCCTTTTCATTTATTATTAAATACGATTTACCAGATTAAATTACGATTCCATGCATCTACTAGTTGTCCAGGAAGCGATTCAATTGCTTTGGTTTTTATATTTTGTTTCACTTCCGTATTATATTGTTCCTTATAATTTCTATAAAAAAGTACTCTCCATAATGCATCTACTTTTATAGAAATGCTTGGTAATAATACATATCCTTTTCATACTTTCCATTCGACCAGACAAAACAAAAATGATATCATTGTGTGAAGGCTTCGAAAACAAAGAAGCATTAATTTAGCTGTGGTCAGCCATATATGTGGAAAAATACCATTTGTTTTACATCATGAATATTTCTAGTGATTTCGAAACGAGTCTTGTTTTATACATTTTTTCCTCGGAATTTAATCTAATTTTAGATTCAATTAACTTTCCTTAATTGCCTTTAGAAAGTTTTTATTTCGCCAAAGGATAACAAACATTGGTTAACTTCATCAAATATACGTTTATCTTTAACCTCATAACTGCCAATTTACATATTGCGCTGGCCAGTTTGATTTTAAGCAAAAACACTCTATTCTAGATCGATCCCATAGAAAATGCATTTGGAGACAAAAAATTTTGTACAGTATGTATTTTTTTTGGGGTGACATTCACTGAGACTTGAAAGATCTATTGTGCCCCCTTACTTCCACTAGTTTCCTCTAGTCCTATTTCCCGGAGGAATTTTAGGATGTCTGCAGCCTTCAACTTAGGTAAATGTTCCTCTTCTATCCAGTAATCTCCCAGGTGCTGTGCTCTAGGATTCTGAAGTGCTGTGCAGTTGGAAAGTATGTGGATGGAGGTTTCTTCTTCCATTCCACAAAATCTACATTCTTCTTCCTCCACTATTTTGAGCTTTTTCATGTGCCCATTTAGGCGACAATGTCCCGTTAGGATCCCTGTTAAAACTATTAGTGCAGTTTTACTTTGACTTATGCATTCATTTGATCTCAACAGGTTGTAGTCACCCAGAAGAGTCTTTGATTGTATAAGCCCTACTAGATCTTCTCTTTTTCTCGGCTTTACCTATTTCTTCCAATATTCCATTGAGGCTGATTCCGTAAAAGGGTTCAGGCCCCCAGAAAGGTATTTCAGTCCCCCTCTTTGCTAGTTCACCTGCTATTTCATTTCCTTCTATTCCAGTGTGTCCTCGAATCCATAGTAAGGTGACTATATTGTTCTCGTCTAGTTCATTGAGTTTGTCTAGGCATTCCCACACCATTTTGGAACTGATGACACAAGAGCTCAGTGCTTTAATGGCTGCTTGACTATCCGACATTATGATAATCCTTTGTCTTCTGTATCCTTTATCAATATTGAACTGGGCGCACTTTCTTGTGGCGTGAATTTTCGCTTGAAATAGTTTTTCCCAAGCTTTCAGAGTGTTTGGTTCCTGGCCAGAACACTCCTATCCCAGTTCCTTCTATTGCTTTTGAGCCGTCTGTGTACCATTGAATGGCACTCTTTCCAAGTCTGGTAATGGTATTTGGATCCCATTACTTCTTGTTGCTTAATTCCGTAACAAATTTCTTATCATCATACCGTTTTGTGGCCCTCTCTACTTAGTCTGTATCTTGTTCTTTCTGCAACACTTTCCACCACCATATGTAGAGGGGTGAGGTTGAGAATCACAGTAAGTATATATTCTTCCGAGATTAAGTGTAGGCATTTTAAGATACAGGAAAAAGTATAAAGGGAAAATGTGAATCCTAAAAGTTACTGCTGTCCTCGCTTCGCTAATAGTCTTGTGCCACAATATATTATTTTGCTCTTCTGTTCCCAAACAATACTTTCCACCCTATTTTTGGCGTGCATGTGATTTTATAATGAAATAAACCGTTTACATAAATATTAAGCAGCCGAGAAAGAGCGTGCAATCTACAATTCTGATCAGTTAAATCCTGCTTAAGCCACTTAGTTCTAAATTTGTACACGTGGCACACATGAAGGTTTATTGACATTCGCGTTTGAAATTGTCTCTTATTACCGCTTCCATATTATCGAGAATTCAACAGAAATTGAGCAATTTGAATGCAGGAGGATTACTAGAGCTTTCAAATGAAACAATTATAGACTTCTATTAATTAATTTGGGAAAGTTCCAAAGCATCTTTCAAGTCAAAAAAATACAGAAGATCAAATATTTACGATAAGTTTGCAATTTTGACATGAAATGAATTTTGAGAAAGTTGCTACGGAAGATAATATTGTTGAATCACTTATAAATATTAGTCAAAAACAGAGTTTGTACATCCCTGATGTGTTTATTCAGGGTACGACTATATTACACATTATTTGCGTACACAGAACGAGACTCCAACTCTGAAATCTAATTTCAAATGTGACTTGGTCAATATTTTAAGAGTTTTCTTTGCTAGAGTTGAAAAATGCTAGAGAAATTTGGCTCGACATTTGCGAATTTAGAAAATTGTGGAGTTATATAAATTGACTGGAGGTTGAGGTGCGATTTGTTATACCCGAAAATACACTTTCCTAAGTAAAAGATCAGAATTTATCTTCGTTATACTATACCGGGTGTATTAATCAAGAGCTTCTTTCAAAAAGGGTAGCATTTGAAAGAAAATATTGTAGTTATCGAGAAAAATGTAAGATTATAATTTTTTTCTCAACTGGAAGATATTAAAAGATATCAAGTAGGGATTGCGGTTAGTATATCACTTGAAATTTCAAGTTTTCTAATTAAAAGTTTCGTCAAACTTGACACACCTTCATTAATTAATGAGATTTTCAAAGTAAACATCGTATATATACTATTAGTAAATTATTTGAACCAATTTTAAAATCTTCTTGCCTTAAAGTTTAGGTAATTTAAAAAAAATTCAAGCTCTTGAACTCTCAAATTTTTACAGTTCAAAACACTTTTAGAAAATTATACAGGGTGGTGGCACTATGAACGAACTATTCTCTGGCGTCTTAACGGCAAATAAAATTAGAAAAAATAAGACGTAGAATTAAATAGATTACTTAGGACTATAATTTAAAAATATTTTGGAATATACAGGGTGGCCCAAAAAAGCGTGCCGTATCAAAGTTAGGTTCCTTTAAATGGATGCCATTTTTGAATTGTACTATTAAAAATAATGTAAGTTCATTAACATTTCAGTTGGTATTAGGGTTGCCTATATCTAACTCTGATAGTTCTCGAGAAATTTTAAATTTGTTTTTTAATATTCAATTATTTGCTGACATCTAGTTACCTATGACATGATTCTCCGATGGAAAGTTTTTAAAAATTTAAAATTTGTTATTTTGACAGTAAGTGCTTTGTTGTATAATTTATTATTGATAAATTAAAGGTCTATTAAATCATAATTTTATTAAGGGTAAGTACACTATTTTTGGGCATACAGATACAAAAAGCTTTAAAATTATAAAAAAATAAATAGGTACAAAAAATTCAAAGAAGGTGTTCAAAGTGACGCCCATCTTGTTGGATACAAATTTGAACCTTTTTTAAAAAATATTTATTGTTCACTTTCTTTAAAATTTCTGGTGTTACTGTTTGAAACGCTCTCCTTATCCTATCCTTCATGTTCTCAGGAGTGGTTGGATCTGTATTGTAGACAATACTTTTTAGGTATCCCTAAAGAAAATAGTCTAATGGCGTCAAGCATGGGAACCTGGGCGGCCAAAGATAAGGAACCCCTCGCCCAATTCATTTTTGTGGAAAAATATTGTTCAGGTAACGCCGGACAATTATACTGTAATCAACAGACGCACCATCTAACTGCAGCCACATTTTTTGTCCTGTAGCTAGTGGAACGTCATCTAAAAGTTCGGGTAGTTTGTTACGTAAAAATTTACGAAATTTTCTTCCAGTTGGCAAGTTTTTTTACTAATCTTATTGCGAAGTTAATGATTGAATGACCTTAATAAAATTCTGATTTAAGAGACCTTTAATTTATCAATAATAAATCATACAACAAAGCACTTACGGTCAAAATAGCAAATTTTAAATTTTTAAAAACTTTCTATCGGAGAATCATGTCATAGGTAACTAGATGTCAGCAAATAATTGAATATTAAAAAACAAATTTAAAATTTCTCGAGAACTATCAGAGTTAGATATAGGCAACCCTAATACCAACTGAAAGGTAATAAACTCCCACGTTTAGCAGACCCTACAGATACAGGGTGTTCCATTTAAATTAAGCCAGAGATTTATGTATTAAATGGTTAGTGTTATACTATCATATTAAAAACACCCTGTATATGATAGCATACCAGTAAATATTGGAAACAGAATGTTAAAAGCTTCTAGTAAGATGGTGTGAAGCAAATTTGGTTATTCGTTTTTATTTTGAAGATATTGTATTTTTTCGGAGGGTCTACAAATTATGTAAAATCGATTTATCCTGGAAACTGAACTAGATAGGTATAGGGAAATGTTAATGAACTCACATTATTTTTAATAATACAATTCAAAAATGTGAGTGTTCCATTTAAAGGAACCTAACTTTGATACGGCACGCTTTTTGGAACACCCTGTATATTCCAAAATATTTTTAAATTATAGTCCTAAGTAATCTACTTAATTCTACGTCTTATTTTTCCTAATTATATTTGCCGTTAAGACGCCAGAGAATAGTTCGTTCATAGTGCCCCACCCTGTATAGTTCCAGTCTGCCAAAGCTACTAATTTTGCTATTTGACAATAATACTGGCCTTATTATTATAAACAAACCAGAATTACCTACAGAATAATCTTGTTAATTTCACAACTAAAAAAGTAGAAATGAATGGACAAACCATCTAAAACTTCACACAACAAAATTAGCAGTGAATGAAACTGTAATTTTTTAGTGTATTTGTCTTTAATTATTCACTCCAACCTAAAATTTGCACAAAAAAAGCCGACACCTCGAGAACGTCGTAACGCTTCAAAGCCCTTGGTGTTTGCATTAAAAAAGTTCCAGAGAACAGCCATTCACCGCTTTTTTATTTATTAAGTTAGTCTAGACGAGATGAGAAAAGACTACAACAGACATAATCCAAATAAAAAGTCACAGAAAAGTTTAAAAAGTATACGGACATTGAACAGAAACGTCTAATAGATATGAACATGAATTCAAAGTTTAAAAACTAATTTTTAAGTATAGGGAAGTTCTAAATTCCTTCCTTTCGTGCCAGTTTGAAAGACCGAGTACAGTACACCCTCTAAACTTGTTAGAATCAATCATCCTTAAAGCCCCAGGTACCTATTTAATCATCCCTAAGCAATTTATAGAAATTATATAATCAATCATACCACCTGCTTCATACGGGGAGGTTCTTAAGTAATGGATACATTTATTTTCTCCGTTCTTGCGATCTGATTGGGATATTTAAAATCAAAAATCTCCAAGAGATATAGTCAAATTAGAAGACATAGAGGTTACCAAAATGTGAAATTACAAATATACCCGGAGAAAATAATGATGGTTGATGTTTCCTGCACACTGGTTGACCAATTTCCACTTTTTCATTCATTCTCGAAATTATTTACAAGATTAAGCACCATTTCTTTTGCTTGAGGATGCAAAATACCGGAAAATTGCTTCTTCCAATTCATATTGTCACTTTGAATTGTCATAACTGACATTTAAATAAAAACTTCGCTGGTGAAAGACTTTTTTCTCCAACCATCAAAAAATGTTGACATTTTTGTACTATTTTCAGGTGCAAATATTACCTTAACGTACAAAAATTTGCTCGTTGCTTAAAAACACTTTTAATCCTAGGATTAAAAACGCTACTTTTAATCCTAGGACTAAAAGTAATTGCATTTGAGCTCTCTAATTGAAATTTGAAAACAAAAACATTGTCTCTTACAAACTTCGTAAAACAAACTAATTGGGCAACTATATATAGGTATTTATTTGTTATTTATAGTGATATTGAATGTACAATTGGAACAATTATTGCCAAAATTCAAAGCACCACTGAAATTATCACTAACAATTTTCGAATAATTCAAAAGATTTTCATTGATGTTAGAACAACTCAAAATATTCTCCGTAACTGTTGATGAAACATTCGAGGATATATCTGAACAGGTACTTGTACCTTCTTTGTCAGGTTGCAATATTTTTCTGGCAGTATTCTCTTTGTTCATACGTGATTCTTCAATATATCCTTCTGCTACCGTACTCGATTTCCAACCTCCATGTCTTTCAAGACAAGTGAGGTCACCGCCACAATCAATAAGAAGTGTAGCAGATGTTCTTCTTAGTGAATGTCCAGTATACTCCTTACAATTTTCTAATTTCAAAAATTTTGCAATTTCTTGCGGCACGGCACAATTTTGTGAATACCAACAACCATTCTTTGACACTTCTCATTAACATACTACAAAAATAAACGACGTTCCTGTATATTTGATGGCCGTAGTGCAACATATTTTCGAAATAAACGCAAATAATTATCGCCTATAATGGTAAACAAACGAGGTTTCTTGTTTTTTGTCTGCAAAATTTTTACGACCAGGACCAAGTCCTTATCTTCAATGTCATCAATTTTCAAATGAACTAGTTCGTCACAACGCATAGCACCTCCAATTCCTAATACTAGAACAACCTTTATCATCAAATATACATTATCAGGTTCCATATCCAGGAACCGATCCACTTCCTCCTTTGTAAAAACCCTAGACTTTTTAGGTACATATCCATCACTTTGCCTTTTTAACAATGCTCGTAATTTTGAATATTTACTAATATCCACATCATTTTTAATATCCAGTGTGGATCGCAACATTGAATACTGTGACAAAAGAGTGGATGGCTGGACGGTCTTTGTTAAATTTGAGAAATACACCATAAGAACACTCTCCGCATAGTTTTGAATATTTTTTTCTTTACACCAATCCATGAATCGCTGATATGCAAGTTCATAAACTTGGCGAGATTTGGGTGGCAGAAGATTTAGATATACTGCTTCGGCAGTTTCCAATATATCCGCAGGTATATTTTCATCGTGTTCGGGATTCATTTTGAAAGCAGCGTGAAAACTACTACAAAAATTATATGATTAGTACGTCTACTGACGTCTACTTGACAGTCAATATTTACCAACAATACCAGATATCCATGACTACCGACTTGCTATCGCTGTTATAATTAATAGGTGTTCAAATTTATTACCAAATTATTAACGATTTTTGAACAAAACTAAATTTATTTTAATTTTGACTTGGTTGGAGAAAAAATAGTATATATCATACGGACTAAAAGTGCCTATTTTTACTCGCAATTTTGATTCGGGCTGCGCTGCGCTCCGCCTCGCAACTGCAAAAATATTGCTCGTAAAAAAATATGCACTTTTAATCCTTATAATATAATATACTATTTAGAATCGCTGAAAACTAAATACATATCCTTTTTTCTCCCGTCGAAATTGCATAAGTCTGTCTTATTCATTTTACGGATTTTATTTGGAAGTTATGATTAAACGCAATAAAAGATAACAAAAACGGTGAGTCTTTGTTGAATCGTATGACCCGCATGATAAGACTTCATTTGACTATACTTGTATCATACTGTATAACTCAATCGACAGTGAAAACTTCTTTATGCAGTTGTGCGAGTTCGGGTCTTCTTTGCTAGTTGTTGAAACTTTTACTCTAGCAAAGGGAATATAATGAAATTCCATAAAACAAGTAATAAACTGACCCCCGAGGAATTTTAATAACATTGTGTTTCCAACAAAGTATCTACAACTTTGTTGCCCTCAGAGATCGTCATACATCACGGACTGTCTCTGTTTTTGCTAACGTAATATAATGAAAATTCAAATACGAGGGATGTTGCATATATAATAAGAAAGTTTAGTTAATATAACGCTAAAGTTTTAATGCAATATCGTAATATTCGAACATCATTGGGTATTTCGAAGACCACAGAAAATATAATACAGTATTGTTAGTGATGAATCTTGGATGAAACCCGAAAAAAATATCAGTCAGCTTTAATTAGCAACAATTCCACTGCAAAATCAAATAATTGTCTATGTTTATTGCTACCTATAAGAAATAGAAGCAATAAAAGGAACTGGGATAGGAGTGTTCGGGTCAGGAACCAAACACTCTGAAAGCTTGGGAAAAACCCCAAGTATCTTTTAAGCGGAAATCCACGCCATAAGAAAGTGTGCCCACTTCAATATTGATAAAGGGTAAAGAAGACAAAGGATTATCATGATGTCAGATAGTCAAGCAGCCATTAAAGCACTGAGCTCTTGTGTCATCAGTTCCAAAATGGTGTGGGAATGCCTAGAAAACTCAATGAACTAGGGGAGAACAATATAGTCGCCCTACTATGGATTCCAGGACACACTGGAATAGAAGGAAATGAAATAGCAGGTGAACTAGCAAAGAGGGGGACTGAAATACCTTTATGGGGGCCTGAACCCTTTTGCGGAATCAGCCCCAATGTAATATTGGAAGAAATAGGTGAAGCCGAGAAAAAGAGAAGATCTGACCTTGGGAAAGATCTAGTAGGGCTTATACAATATGGGAGACTACAACCTGTTGAGTTCAAATTATTGCATAAGTCAAAGTAAAACTGCGCTAAGAGTTTCAACAGGGATCCTAACGGGACATTGTCGCCTGAATGGGCAACTGAAAAAGCTCAAAATAGTGAAGGAAGAAGAATGCAGATTTTGTGGCATGGAAGAAGAAACTTCCATCCACATACTTTCCAACTGCACAGCACTTCAGAATCCTAGAGCACAGCACCTGGGAGATTACTGGATAGAAGAGGAAGTTGAAGCCTGCAGACATCCTAAAATTCCTCCGGGAAATAGGACTCTCCTCAGACACTAAGTAGAAGTGAGGGGGCACAATAGATCTTTTAGTTCTCAGTGAATGTCACCTCAAAACACTTACATACATTATCGGAAGTAGTTGCTGAGCTTCTATTTATTAAAAATAGTTTAAAAGGATAAAATACAACAGTCTAACCATTAATGTTTCAATAAACACGCAAATTTTGGCTTACGCTCGAGAATAAAGTGGAATTTGAAACTTGCTAACGAACAATAACTGAATTACAATCATTATTCGCTAATAGAAAGCTGGTAAAATAATTAAATTTGAAACATTCCAATTAAAACTTGTTGCAAATTCTACAATTGTTATAAATCTAATTTGTTACCACATTGTTAAAAGAAAAACAAAAAGAAGGAAATTTCTTACCTTCAAACTTTGCCTTCTATAACACTTGGTGCTGGCCAAATAATATTTGTAGACGTGTGGCGGTAAAGATTTTTTAGTCTCCTCCCCGATCCAGAGTTCGGGATGCGGCGGGAGGAGATGTTGATGTTGTTTTGTATGATGGTGGTGACGATGCGGTGTTCCCGATGACGGTAATACGGGACACAAAGGCGACTTCGACGGATAATAGTCCCTGATTAACGGGATTCGACTGCTCATAACAACTCACTATCGAAGATATTTAGTTTATATACAGCGTGTCCACGGACGGAGGAGTATCCTATAGGTAGAAAATTTTTAAATAATAATTTAGTGAAAAATGTTATTCTTGATAAAAAGTTTTGCTTGTTCTGAAACCCCATCAATTGAAATAAAATTCAAGTTTTTCAAAAACCGTCTCATTTTATGGCCAGTTTTATGAAAACCTGGAGTCTAAATTTTTGACATATCTTCACATATTGGCTAATATCTCGGGAACCTTTTAAGGTTTGCAAAGTTCTAGTCTACGCCATTCGATTCAGAATTGAATTTCTATAAAAAGAGGAATTTTGAAAATTATGAGTCTTTGCTAATTAGTATAAGTTTCGGTGTGGACTTTCAAAACCTGAAAATTCTAAAATCCATATACAGGGTGGGGCACTATGAACGAACTATTCTCTGGCGTCTTAACGGCAAATAAAATTAGAAAAAATAAGACGTAGAATTAAGTAGATTACTTAGGACTATAATTTAAAAATATTTTGGCATATACAGGGTGCTCCTTTAAATAGGCTCCTTTAAATGGAACACCCAGAATTTTATCACATTTTTGAATTGTACTATTAAAAATAATGTAAGTGTGTCCCCTCAGACTAGAACCTTGCAAACCTAAAAGTTCCTGAGATATGTGAAGAAATGTCAAAAAGTCAGACTCCAGGTTTTCATAAAACTGACCGTAAAATGAAACGGGTTTTAAAAAACTTGAATTTTATTTCATTTTATGGGGTTTCAGAGCAAGCAAAACTTTTTATCAAGAATAACATTTTTCACTAATTTATTATTTAAAAATTTTTCACCTATAGGACACCCCATCCGTGGACACGCTGTATACAGGGTGTCTTAAAATTGGATATTTTAAACTTGGGAGATGATAATGGAGTTCAAAATATTGAATATCTTGTATATTTACCCGATTTATTAACTACGTTTCGTAATTTAGTGAAATATATCATCAGGAATTGTGAAAAAATTGTTATTTATTAATACACCCTAAACTAATCTAAAAATGCCCTGTATCATTTGCTAATAACGAATTTCTCTTGTTTCAGGTCTTCATGATCATTTCTACTCGATGAATTTCACTCAGACTGTTACGGGCTTAGGAAATCAATACTTCTAGTAGAATATGATACTGTATAAGTAAAATAAGAAATAGAAGAACTCATACAAGATTGTAAGAGTTTATTTTTATTTTGGTTATATTGAGCATATTAAAATTTCAAGTATAATCAGATATTTTCCAATAGAAATTGAAGTTTTTTTAAAAATGTGAATTTTCACAAAAACAAACTGCGTCAGTCAATATCTCATCCCAAAAAACCTAATTTTGAGCATTTTTTATGTCCAAAGAGAGTGATATAAGTTCATACTTCAATCACTCAAAAGATACTTTTGTCTCAACAATTTAATCTTTACTATTTTCAGGATCTGAGAGTCCAGGATGATGTCCAATAAAAAAAATTATAGCATTTTTGTGTGAATATTTTTGAATTATACATTTTTTGATAATAAAAAGAAACTTCTGCTTTTCATTTAATCCTTATCACAATTTTATAATAAAATTTCACCTCTACTAAAATTATTTTCAGTAGAAATACCTCCGATTTCACTCATAGTTCCTGTCAAACATGTAAAAACCTCCCGCTAACAACATAGATACAAAGCTTTGACTTTATACAACGGCTGGGTTCGAAATAACTCAATATTTTGGGTTATTGAAATATGAAATTTATGGCACTCTGTGTATGTGTGCTTGCACTGCAGTGATTTACTGGCAGCCATTATTCATTGAAAAAGCATGTGTAAAGTTAAAACAATTTTCCCTTGTCCGATCCTTGATTAAATCTGATTGAAAGATAAATTTGATTTAAAAGGCCAATAATTGCCCTAAAATTTTTATTTCTCGAGAAATGTAGTGAAAAAATTCATTTTCTTCAAATTTCAAACTCTGACAGAAAAAAAAATGTTTTGGTCCCAATTAAATTGACCATGCTGTATCATAGAAATAATTTAATCGGCTTCTTGTATGAATTGATATTGAATTCCATGTCGTCCATTGCATCAGAGAACCTACCACTATTAATCAATCAAAACATTGTTATAATTCAATTGAACTGCCAAGGATAACAAAAGGTCCTGTACTCAAAGCTTCTACAATATGTATCTAGAATCAGGTAATGGAACAACAGCCTGATAAATAGGATAAATGGGATATTTGATAGGAAGAAACCGTTATAAAGTCTTGAAATGTCGGAGATTTTTTAGTTTTATAATCACAAATCAAGGAGGGTTGTAAGGGGTGAGAGATGGTTTTTCATGATTTGTGGCTCAAGTATCTACTGTTTTTTACATTTTTACATCAAAATTGTCAAGTGAAATGCAGATTTTTCCATGAATTTCCGTGATTCGACAAATTTGGGATCATTTAAAAAAATTTCCAACTACTTATATAGAGGAAAGTCACCAAATATGGAATAGTATCCTAATATGGAATGCCTTCATTTCTCTAAGACTATAAGTATGAAACGCAACACTCGACCATCTTCTGTTTCATTCGGTCTACTAACTATCGCACCCACATCATCGAGTCAGTTGCGCGAATGCTTTTGTTGTGCAGAAAATTTTAAAGGTAAGTAATAAAGGAGTATTATCAGCTGTTATGTTTGTTTACGTAAGTGTTATACTATTTAGTATATCGGTATTATGTTTATTTCACCATTTTGTGATCTTGTGACTTTAAAAAATATTTAGAAGAGTTTGAACTAGTATAAAAATCCAAATATGGACAGTCGTCGGTGTCTAATTATGGAATATTAAATTAAATTATTGATGTGTAGGCTCTGGGCACATTATGATTGTGCTGGTCCAGAGTTTGATACTTGGATCTGTGACTTTTGCAAGTAATTATGTAACTTCTTTCATCTATCACAATATATTATATTTATTTAATTGATCTCAAAGATATTAATGTCCATTTTTATTATTGTTATGTTGATTTATGCTTATACTGTGTTAGATTTTAATTTGATAACTAATATATTTGATTAAAGGCTGTTAATTACTACATATAAATGTATGACTGATTGGTAAAAACATCAAACTGATTTAATTTATATGAAGTTTTTTGTAATATTTGTAATCTCACATTTTGGTAACCTCTGTGTCTTCTTATTTGATAATTATGGTTAGTGACCTTTGAACCCGCATGATAAGAGCGCTATTGACTACAGCTTTGCCTACTATTTTTTCCATTTCAACGAGCATATCAAGAGATGTGAGTGAAATAAGTTTGAAATTCAAAAGAAAACTTTCATGCGAAAATTCCATTATTCGCATATAATTTTGCTAAGGGCGAAATAGTCGGGAAGTTTTAGACCTCTAAGTAATTGGGTGTAATATATCTCAACTTCCGCTAGGGGGACCTGAGTTTAAAACGATTTGATTTACGAGTATAAATTATTTCTAACATTTATAAAGCCCGAGATATTTAACATTTGTGATGTTGAAGTTTTCTACTAACCCTGTATACAGTAAAGCAGTCTTCAACATGACATATGCATCTGCCCTTGGTTAACTATCTTTTTACGTGACTCCAACTGACCTCTTACTGTCAGATTCAAGA
>CAJUYG010000704.1:0-25043 GCA_910591675.1 Galerucella calmariensis | reverse complement strand
ACGACTTCGACAATTGCGGAACTAGCCAAACATTACACCTATGCTCAATCCCTTAAGAGATGGGATGGAATCAAAGGATGCAATCTTGCCAGGATCACCCTGGGCGACCCTGGGAAGCTGGCGCCGAAGAAATATTTGGCGATGACCAGGAAAAACCTACGTCTAACAGTTGGATTTCTGACTGGTCACTGTCAACTAAAGAAACACCTCCATACTATGGAGCTAGTGGACACACCTCTATGCAGGATGTGTGAACAGGAAGATGAAACTGTCTTATGCGAGTGTCCGGTGCTATCGTCAATAAGAGAGAGTGTGTTCGGTGAGTCTTGGCCTACAACTGTCGATATAAAGGAGATGTCTCCTAGTGACCTGTCCACCTTCCTGGGAAGGACAGGATGAACGATGACCTAAGAGGACAACTCCTCAGGAAGATGTACAATGAGTCACATGTGGCCTAAGTGCTGTAAGCCTACACTCACCCTTCCTACTCTACAGCAACGAACATTAACAAGGTACATTCAGACCTCCATCGTTTTTAGAAGTCGAATATGCTTTATGCTCTAAAAATACAGCCGCTTCTTTTGGTAATGTCTTTACATCATTATACTTTGTGTAAGCACTACAAGAAGAGTGTTGCAGCAAACATTTCCTTAATAGATAGCCAGAAATGTAAACTATAGCATTGCCATCCGTACTTGAAAGATTTCTATAGTCGCATGTGAAAACTGTTAAAGAGCTATTATTCATCAATATAGGTACATCGATATTTTTATATTCTTCTAGCATATCAGGAGTTACATTGAGCAAAACTGTATTAATATATTTAATACAATTGGCACCTTCAACCTCATTAAAATATTTTAGAGAAAATAATTTCTTGAATGTCCTACAAAATTGAATTGGGGTTGGGTTTCTCGAGTTTCCGCAACAATTTCTTAAAAGACCAAAACATTTTTCAATGCAATCCTGATTAATTGAGGTTCCTTGTTAAAGGAAATGAATAATTCCTGCATTTTAAGGTTTCCCATAAAGACAGAGCAGAGGTAATAGTAATTTTCCAGCCATTTATAAAGTGCTTTTATTGTTTATACATTTTTCCACGTATGTTACCTTTCCATCATTCTGTTTGCAGAGCCAAACACAAAACATAAGTACGTAAATGTTTATTTTATTTCTATTGGAAAATTCGCTCACTCAAAAAGACAACTGGTATATTTCTTTACATATCCCTACGACGGACAACCTGTTTATGCATATCGCGCGTAGGAGACTTACGGTGCTCTATACACAGTAGCATCCGATATTCGAGTGAGATAGGCATAGCAAGGGGAGGAGCTTAGAGAGTGATCATTCTTGTCTTGTTAATGTTCGTTGTCTACAGGTACAGATACATAAATTCAATTTATATAAAACTAAATATATTTATCTTGCTTTGATGCACATAAATTCGACATTAAAAACTCCTATACAACCGAAACTATGTGACATTTAAATTCTAAAACGTATACTGCCACCTGGCGTTGTCTAATAAAGGCAAATCACACCGGCACACTCAACGACAAAGTAGAGAAAATTATGGTGCAAAAACGAGTATAAATTTTCCAAAGTAAAAGCCTATTTTTGTTCGTATACGAGCCTAGTATCTGGAAGATAAAATACCTACAATCTTTCCATCCTCATAAACAGAATTTTATCGTATTATCATAGTTCTAAAATACAAGGAAGACGTGTAGTTAGTGGTTATACGATCGCGTCGAAACTGTATACAATACAAAGTTGAACAATCGGTTAAGATAGTTAGCTGAAGTTTATTGAATTTAGATGAAGGATATCAAGCTCAAACATACTGAGATTATTGTTTGGTTAATTTTAGAAAACGTCAACTCCTATATAGTTGTTGTTTCGGTGGAAGCTGATTAAACTCGGTATATTGCTAGCAATCACCTAATGGGGGTCTTAAGCTTGGAGATACTGGGGAGCATAATCTATAATCAGGATAATTGCGGATCAAGAAGATCGTATTAAAAGTAAAAAAACATATATGGGAATAAATGATTAAGAAGAATAATGCTGTAGAATTTTTAATTCAATAAAATGGGAGTTAGGGGATATTAAGCTCAAAAGATGGGTGAGTTAAAAGGGCTCGAATCAGTAGGATTTAAACTGCTATATCTACCTAAATATTCACTATTTAGAAAATCTAAGAAAAGGGAAATTTTAGTAATTGAAAAAGCTACAAATTTTTTCAGTGTCTTTAGTATTTTCGGAGATATTTTGAAAAAAAGATTGAAATACAAAATTCCGAAAAATCATTTTCTCTTTAAATTCCAAATTTTTCAAGACTAGGGATTTGGGGCTCAGGATGTGTAGTTTACTCGAGAGCACTAAACCTAAGGATTAAGTAGGGAATCGGAAACAATACCAGCGTGGTTCAAACAGAACTGGCTGGTATCTGGTATCTGTGTGAACAGGAAGATGAAACTGTCAGGCATGTCTTATGCGAGTGTTCGGAGTTATCGTCAATAAGACAGTGTGTGTTCGGTGAGTCTGATATAAAGGAGACGTCTCCTAGTGACCTGTCCGCCTTCCTGGAAAGGACAGGATTGACGATGACCTAGGAGGATGTACAATAGGTCACATGTGGCCTAAGTGCTCTGAGCCTACACTCACCCTCCCTACTCTATACAGATACAGAAGATTAAGGATTTTGAATTGAAGAAACTTCTTGGATGTATTGATAATACATGTATAAAGGAAATCATCAAAGAGTGAAGATCAATTTTAATTAGGGGGTAGATAGGGGGTTGCTTTTACTGATTTTTTCGTAAAAAATGAGATACTGACCTTATTTTGATTATGAGTCGCTCAATGTTCATTCTGGAGATGTTTTTTAAAGGGCTAATTATATACTTTAAGGAAGATTTCAGAAGTTTTCCTCGGAAAATGCAAAGTTTTCCCGTTACTTGACTCAAATTATGCATTAAAATGTTGTATCTCGGTTCGTATTGGTCGTATAAAAATTATTAAATCTTATTTCCATGGCTTTTTATCATAAAATGCATATTTTTGGAGCTATTTGTAAAAAAAAAAGCTTTAAAAACGTCGATTTTTTTATTGAAAACACTACGAAAATTTTAGTTTTACGAAGAAAATTTCATGTTTGATAAAAAATGTCCACGCCCGAGATGAGGTGGCAATATATAAAAAATAATCCTACTTTTTATGACAATTTCACGCAAATCCAGGCTGGATTAAATAATTGCGAACCAACATCTCATATTACTGTGTCTTTTCACTGATACTTTCTCCACGTAAATGATTCAGTATTTCCACTTAACGATCGGAGAGCTTAACACCAGATGTTTATTGATATGTTTTACACATAAAAACACCTAACTGCCGTATTTATAGTCTGCAAGAGCTATTTGTATCCTGATACATTTGTTGGAGATTTCCGGGCTAATCTACCGCGAAAGTCAGGAGGAAAACGAGGAAAAAAAAGCGGACAAGTGAGAAGAATCAAAGATTAAAAAGCTTGGGGAAACACGCTAAGCGAGAATTTTTTCTGGAATGTGAGCTGGAAATATAAATATTGCAGTGTAAATTTCGACTCGACATTGATAATATTAAAATTTTATAGATGAGTTAACTAAATTCAATAAAATTGCAAATTACGAATTACAAAATCCGGTTTTATACAAAAGGTTTATAGTTTTGTGGGTAAACATAAAAAATTATTATCCTATTTCGATTTGGATAGAAATTTAACCGTACCTATAGTAACTAATTTGATGTCCTTTATCCTGCATTTAGTGGATGATAAAAGTTTTATTTATAATAAAAAAGTCGTATCGACAAAAAACAATGGTAAACATTTTGGTGTAGTAGAGTTTAATTTGAAAATTATTTATCCGAAATTTGAAAAAAATGAATAAAAACAAATACATGGAAAGAATGCCAATGGTACACAGACGGTTCAAAAGCAATAGAAGGAACTGGGATAGGAGTGTTCGGGCCAGGAACAAAACACTCTGAAAGCTTGGGAAAAAACCCAAGTATCTTTCAAGCAGAAATCCACGCCATAAGAAAGTGCACCCAATTCAATATTGATAAAGGATACAGAAGACAAAGGATTATCATAATGTCGGATAGTCAAGCAGCCATTAAAGCACTGAGCCCTTGTGTCATCAGTTCCAAAATGGTGTGGGAATGCCTAGACAAACTCAATGAACTAGGCGAGAACAATATAGTCACCTTACTATGGATTCCAGGACACACTGGAATAAAAGGAAATGAAATAGCAGATGAATGGATTCCAGAAGGGGACTGAAATTCCTTTCTGGGGGCCTGAACCCTTTTGCGGAATCAGCCTCAATGTAATATTGGAAGAAATAGGTAAAGCCGAGAAAAAGAGAAGATCTGACCATTGGAAAGATCTAGTAGGGCTTATACAATCAAAGACTCCTCTGGGTGACTGCAACCTGTTGAGATCAAATGAATGCATAAGTCAAAGTAAAACTGCGCTAAGAGTTTTAACAGGGATCCTAACGGGACATTGTCGCCTGAATGGGCACCTGAAAAAGCTCAAAATAGTGGAGGAGAAAGAATGCAGATTTTGTTGCGTGGAAGAAGAAATCTTCATCCACATACTTTCCAACTGCACAGCACTTTAGAATCCTAGAGCATAGCACCTGGGAGATTACTGGACAGAAGAGGAATAGATATTTCAGGTCTCATTGAATGTCACACCAAAATACATACATACACGGGGGCACACAGATTATTAGTACCTAACTTCCAAAAAGAGAAGTTTCAGTGCAAATAAAACAATTTCAACCCAATACTACACGATAGATTTGACTATTTCTCTTTTTATTTTGTACTCTGACTTGCAATATAAGAGAACTACTACATTGAAATGAATAAGGTTTGAATTTAGTTTACCAAAATGTCTGAATTTTGTAAATTGAAATGAAATATTACTCTCCTTAATTTGCTTTATGGAGCTTTGCGTTCGAAAATCTTTACTGATTGAGTTCATTGAAATGTGCTTTGATGTATTTAATAAGAGACCCCAGGAGTTTATAATAAAATCAGTACCCCCCTTTTTAATTTCTCTATTTTTATATAATTAGAAAAAAGATGGGACATGTAGATTTTTATAATAATTGTTTCAGAATAAATGAAAACAAGGATTAAATGGATCTAAATATATCGGTAATACCAATATTTCTTAGAGACATTTTTCTTTCAACCATTCGTACTGATTCCCTTGTAACTTCAAACGTGATCTGTTGATACAGCATGAAATGAACCATTTTTAATCACGTCTGCAACATTCTTCACAATTTTAATTACCGAGAATATGAAAACAAAAGAATACATAAAATTATGCTTCAAAATATTCAATTTTCTCACAGTTTATATGCATACATATCGGATATTTACATATGAAAATGGAAAAATTTGTGTCCTTTACGGACATTTGAATTTCAAAACGCTAGGGGATGTCTTTGTTTGTGATTAATGTTGTGTTAACGTCTTTCGAGGTTTTATATACGATTCCCACTTTCTTTTTCAACTGGGTAAGATTGATTGCTTCAATCCTAAGAGTTGGTTAAATTTTTGGGGATAAAATTACAGTCAATTATAACACATGAAACTAGACCACCGTACGCTAACTACCGACAAGTAAATTCACTTAGTCGATTTATGGGTTACCGAAAATTTCCTTATTCCTTATTCCTTAAATCGAGAAAGTGTTGAGTACGGGGGTAGCACGCAATGCTAATGTGTTGCTGATCGAAATTTCGGAAATATAATTTTTGTTTTGTTTTCGTTTTTGCGACCAGATCATTGTTTTTGCGTGAGCATTGAAATATTTATACATATTCTTATTATAAAGTTGTATTTAGTATAAATATTATAGTGACTTATTTCATTGCAAAATGCCTGGAGTGGTATATTGTTCTGTTGATGATTGTCGCAGTAAACTGAAAGAGAGACCGTTTTTTAGATGCGCAAAAGACAAAATTAGGTAAGAAAAGAGGTAATTAGTGTACGGTGACTAGACTTTTTAAGATCAGGGTTTTCCTATGTTTAGGAATACCATTCCAGGGATTTATTCGCTGGTCTTAAAAAAAAACATTTCCTATTATATCGATAAAAAAAACGTCCAAAAATAAACAGAATATCAATAAGGTAAACAAACCACTGATAACGTTTGTGTATAATGAGATTATGGTGTCGAGAAAACCCCCGAAGGGCTCGAAAACACAAGCAGAGGCATCGGTCTACCTTTTGTCCCGCACCCAATCAGAATCTATCAGCATATGTTTCATTCTATTGTCATTTACATGGGACCATCGAGATAAAATTAGACACTGGGGACTGTCTGTTGAAATTTCACTGGATAATTTGCATATAAAGCTCGGATTAGATTTTCAGATTAATATATAAGTGATTTTGAATGTGAACTTGTAAAACTATATTTAAAGAGACACTAAATTTATGGGAAGAGAAAGATGTGTCGAGCACGTAAATAGAAAACTGAAAATAAAAACTCAGCAATGAATAAAAATAAGAAAAGACAAATTATATATATACGTGTTGACGAGATTGTTTGACCTGGGAAAAAGGATAAGAGCGTTGGAAAGATTGATGACCTACTAAACACTAAAGTGAGAGTTTAAGGAATTGTTTCTATTTTCTAGAAAAATCTGAAAAATACATACAGGAAAAATCTACACAGAAACACAGACCATTACAAAATTAGTGGAAGTGAATTAGTGAAAGTGGAAGCAGTGGAAACAGGTATGATTTTCAATATTTGCAGCGATGTGTAAATATTTGGATATAGTTTCTAGTTATCCAAGCATTCAAAAACTGATTTTGGAGTAGAGAAGGTTCATAGCTAAGTTACACACTTCAAGTTTTGCTTTGACGACAGATATACTCAACTTTTCAAGGGGTTTGAGCCCCCCAAACCCTCCCCCTGGTAACGCCCGAGCGAATAAATGATTAAAAAGATATGGTGAATGATATACAGAATATTCAGGAAGTTAAAAGCAAGCTAGATGGGATTTTATATCCTTTTTATTCATCCAAGAGGACATTTTATTTATAATAAGCTTATTTAAATAAGTTATTTTTCCATTTAATTTAAGTTTTCTTATATTTTTTAATTTTATTTATGTTGTACGTATGTTTGTATTTTGGGGTGACCTAAAAGATCTATTGTGTGAGAGTCTCTGAAACTAGTAGTTCCTTTAGACCTATTTCCCGGAGGAATTTTAGGATATCTGCAGACTTCAGCTTAGGCAAATGTTCCTTTTCTATCCAGTAATCTCCCAGGTGCTGTGCTCTAGGATTCTGAAGTGCTCTGCAGTTGGAAAGTATGTGGATGGAAGTTTCTTTTTCCATGCCACAAAATCTGCATTCTTCTTCCTTCACTATTTTGAGCTTTTTCAGTTGCCCATTCAGGCGACAATGTCCCGTTAGAATCCCTGTTGAAACTCTTAGCGCAGTTTTACTTTGACTTATGCATTCATTTCATCTCAACAGGTTGTAGTCACCCATATTGTATAAGCCTTACTAGATCTTTCCAGTGGTCAGATCTTCTATTTTTCTCGGCTTTACCTATTTCTTCCAATATTACAAAGGGGCTGATTCCGCGAAAGTGTTCAGACCCCCAGAAAGGTATTTCAGTCCCCCTCTTTGCTAGTTCATCTGTTATTTCATTACCTTCTATTTTAGTCTGTCCTAGAATCCATAGTAAGGTGACTGATATTGTTCTCGCCTACTTCATTGAGTTTGTCTAGGCATTCCCACACCATTTTGGAACTGATGACACAAGAGCTCAGTGCTTTAATGGCTGCTTGACTATCCGACATTATGATAATCCTTTGTCTTCTGTATCCTTTATCAATATTGAACTGGGCGCACTTTCTTATGGCGTGGATTTTCGCTTGAAAGATACTTGGGGTTTTTCCCAATTATTTATGTTTGTCAATGAATTGTTCATTAAAACCTGAGGAAAGGATCAAAAAGTTTTTGGTTTTTTTATTAAAACTGGATATTCCAAAGCTTAGATGTTTTAAACATTTTTAAAGTCTTCAATATTGGAATTTTGTATTTTTTAAATTATATCATACCAAACTTTTCGAGTTTGAAAGTATTTAAATAAAATCAAAAAGGATTTAAGAGATAAAAGTCGTTTTTTTCCAAGAAATATATTTCACCCTTTAGGTTTAGCTATTAAAAACAAAAATACAGTTCACTTTCACAAACTGTGTTTTCAGTAAATTGAAAAAATGTCCTTTAAAATAACCTGCGACGTGTTACAAAAGAGAGAGTGCAAATGAAACAGGTGTCAGCAAATGGCAGTGTTCGATTTTTAATTATTAGAATCGCTACAACCACAAGCTCCCTTTTGAAACGTGTCCGTCAATTCTGGTTATTGTTTTATAAGGTTTAACGGAGCTAACAAGTAACATTTCAGGGGTGTACTCAATAATTTTGTTAGAAAAACTTGAAAAATAAAATAATAAAAATTGGATTGAATTTGTTTTTTTTTTTTCGATTAAGCTGTTATAAAAATTACGGAAATATATCAGGTTCATACTACAGAATATTTTACTAGATGACATAGTTCGTTTTCTACTTGGATTTTTGTCAAAAACTTACTATTTTGATACTTTATTGCTTAGTCTACGTAACACATTTTTCTCAGCTCATCCCTTCTCGACATATCACACTTTTCTGATGACATTAAGCACAGAGTAAGAAGTCTTTAGTAAAAATTTGTTAAATCAGAAAAAATATATCTAAATCCTTCTCTGTTTGCTTCCTAGCAATGCGGAAATTAAAATTCACAGATTGCAGCTTTTTAAATCGAAGCTTTAACGTTTTTTTTTATTTTCTATTGTACATTCACCCTAAATATGTTCATACGTTTAAAAACTTGAAATTTGGTAATAATGAAAAAGTTTAACTTTTCAAAGAAATTCGTTACGGAATTAAGCAACAAGAAGGAATGGGATCCAAATACCATAAGGTACCAGACTTGGAAAGAATGCCATTCAATGGTACTCAGACGGATCAAAAGTAATAGAAGGAACTGGGATAGGAGTGTTCGGGCTAGGAACCAAACACTCTGAAAGCTTGGGAAAAACACCAAGTATCTTTCAAGCGGAAATCCACGCCATAAGAAAGTGCGGCCAGTTCAATATTGAAAAAGGATATTGACAAAGGATTATCATAATGTCGGATAGTCAAGCAGCCATTAAAGCACTGAGCTCTTGTGTAATCCTTTCCAAAATGGCGTGAGAAAGCCTATACAAACTCAATGAACTAGGCGAGAACAATATAGTCACCTAACTATGGATTCCAGGACACACTGGAATAAAAGGAAATGAAATAGCAGATGAACTAGCAAAGAGGGGGACTGAAATTCCTTTCTGGTGGCCTGAACCCTTTTGCGGAATCAGCCCCAATGTAATATTGGAAGAAATAGGTAAAGCCGAGAAAAAGAAAAGATCTTACCATTGGAAAGATCTAGTAGGGCTTATACAATCAAAGACTCTTCTGAGTGACTACAACGTTGAGATCGAATGAATGCATAAGTCGAAGTAAAACCACAGTATAGGAACGAACCAGTATGTCATCTCGTGACGTTACACTGCCGAGCTCTCTGTGACACCTACAACGTCGTTCGGATGAGTATCTCATCCGGCGGCCAGTGCTGTGCTGCGATCCAACTAAAGTGCCGGTGGTGAATTTGCGAATCGAATTATTCATTACAGCTTATTTTAAAACTTATGCCACCTACGCCTATGGTAAAATGAATTGTGAAGGTCAAGGTCATCAAAAGCAATTTATGAATGAAATTTATATTATAAGAGTTATACTACTGGTTCGTTCTTATACTGTGGTAAAACTAGGCTAAGAGTTTTAACAGGGATCTTCTCGTCTGAATGGGCACTTGAAAAAGCTCAAAATAGTGGAGGAAGAAATTTATTTAATAAAAAACACTATTCTCAAGTCCCAGTTGTAAAAAAACAATATCTATATTTCGTTAACAAAGGAAGCAACGCACAAATAAAAAAGGAAGAGCCCTGAGGAATCCTTTTATTTTGTACTACTCTCACCAAAATGATCCTTAAATTAACCTCCACGATTAAATCGACTGTATTAATAAAAAAATCTAATGAAATCTAAATCATTATGTAACGACAATGGGACAAGAACAAATTCTAGTCATCTGAAATAAAAAGAAAACCAAAAACAATCTTATAACAATACAAAACAGCCGAAGCAGGTCTCATCAGTTCTGACCTAGTTTCATCTAAAAAGAAGTAGTCAATACAACCTCAGAGCGCTTCGATTCATTTATCTCTTGTTAAATTAAAGTTATCATTTTAACGACCTAAAGACAAATTAAATCCTTAATCGACTAAATTGTAACATTTCCAAAGCATTTTATAACCACAGATTATGAAGAGAACAGATACTAATCCCGGTAAAACATCGAACGATTTTCAGCTCCGTCGTCAATGACCTTGGACCTTTAACTCGGTATGGCCGCGATGTTGCCAGTTTAAAATATTTTCTGAATTTCTTACCAAATCGCACTGTTGACTCAGGGACAATAACAATTTCTAGAGCCGGATCTAGTTTTTTTTTGGAAGTTTCCACTAAATCTTTAAAACTGCGCCATGAATTAAAACAATAATCATAATCGAATATATATTCATGTATTTATTAAATACCTATATGTACATTCCTATGATTTGTTATAAATAATCATTACTCTTGGGAGATTAATTAATAAATACAATTTTAGAAAACACAAATAATTACAAAAATCAACCAAATTTTAAAGTACAAATAATTCTTAATTTATTTATTATCAAAGGGAATACAATATACACCTAATTTGTAGCACCAAAGTTATTAACAAAAACTTTAAAATTTCTTGTATAATAGGCCAGGATATTAAATTATATACTCTCATCCCTTGGAAATCGAAAGAGCTTTAATATTTTTCTTTATGAATAAAATTTATTTGGACTTTCTCTGTATGAACAATACACTTCGCCGTGATGTTTATTCATTTTATAAGAATAATAATCTATACCACTATATTTTTATAGTTAATATTACCACAACGCACAATCGATTAGTCAAATAACACAATTAATTTCGTCGATTGAACACCTTCAAACAATGAAGCAAACAAAAATGGCGTTATGAATTTTGAGCACAGATTACAAGTGATTTTGAGCATGTTTTGACGTTTTGGTTATGTTAGGTTAGGTTAGCCGTCACCGTTATTGTGCGAGGTTGCCAAGGATATGGTTTGTGAAAAAAGTATATATATTTATGGTATGATTTTTATACATTATAATCTTTTTAATTGTATAATTCTTTTAATGTTAATAAAATTGAATTAAAAAAAGTAATTATCGTATATTTGTATCTGTATAACTATCACACTTAAAAATAAAATATTTGATCTATGATCGTAAATTGAAGGAAATATTATGCAAATTGACAACCCTGTTGACAAATTTCGCGAAGCAGCCCGAACGGAGTTGACATAAGACGATGGGCATTTAAATGGGTATGTCCACCCATCTCTCTCCCTTTTTACTGTTCTCTGTCAAGCTTACTTATCCGTTCTCTTTATAATCTGTGCTATAACAGCTAATTATTTTAGGCAAGATAACACCATGTATATATTAGTCTGTTCATTAGAACGGAATTTTAGCACAAAATAATGAAAAAATCGAATCAAAGCACAATAAACTGTTTCGAACATTAAAAAGCTAAACAAATCCACCAAAAAGTCTATCAATTTCACCTAAATATTCATAAAAACAATCCCAAGTAACTATTTTTATTAAACGACTCACAAGAAATCTATTACTATTTTCAGACGATACGTTTTCCTATTGGTGACTGAATATAAATTTCACCTTCATTCGCCTCAACTGTAAATCTCATCTTACGACCTTAATGCGAACTATATGTGAACTGCTAAATCAAATTTCATGCTTCTGCAATTGTAAACCACAGAAGAAACTATAGTCACTTAAGGGAGTTGCGAAGGAGTTAGCGATATGTGGTTTTTGGCAGGTCTGTCGAAAACTATGTCGTATATAGTCTGGAAATGACAACACAAAATGTATTTGAAGTTGGATAGTTTCAATTTCTATGTACATAGGTTTTAGATGCATTTTTTTGTGGTACTGAACGTGACTAGAGATGATAATAATATATAGGAGAAGAGTTTTTAACTTTATATTTGTATATATGTTACCGTGAAAGACCGAAATCAAGTGAATGTCAACATTCTCAACGTTGCTTGACGTATGTCCGAAATATTGTTGAAATTTCATTATTTCTTACTTACACCGGCGATTATCGACATTCAGGATGCACTCATGTTGCATGTTAGAAAGAATTTTTTTTTGAAATAGAAACAAAAAAAATCCATAGGATTTTGTTGAACTCAAAAAAAACAGTAGAACATGAAAATATGAAATGGAATATAAAAAATAAGAACAATATCTTATTTATTGCAACAACTTAAACTACCGTGGCACTTCGAATTGCACAAAAGTTCCTTGCGTTTACAACTGCATTTAGTCGTGGAACACTTCCTTTTGCAGTTACAACGTGTATAGCCTTGCCCTCCACTTTTTGAATTAGCAGAAGCTGCTTCTCTTAGCGACATTTCTTTTGTTGAAACTTCGTCCATAGAAAGTAACTTTTCTTTACAAATTACAAACTGATTACAGGTGAAAAGCTGCTTCAAGGTACCATTTTTGTTAGCTAATCTATAAAAGTCTGAATCCTCTATTCCAACAACAACCGCTAACACATTTCGAGGGTCTGTACGACCACGGTCGACATCAGGGACTTGAATTCTTTCGGTATCACCAATTTGGGCAGGAGGAAACTTTTTTTTGAAGTTCGAAACATTTTTGTTGCTTGAAGTAGAAGGTCCCCTTTTGCAGCTACTCTTTTTAAAGAAATAAATTAGCTCGTGTTGTTCAGTCAGTGTTTGAGATGAAGATGTGTTAGGTGGCGGATCAAACCTTCTAATTAAGGCATGTAACTTTTCAAAAAACTTATCACGATTCACTGTAGTAGCCATTGAACACAAATTATAATTTCTAATAAGAAAATTAAATTAGGTTAGGGAGCGCTGTCGAACGTTGCGTTAGACTGACAAAAGACAAAGCTAACTGAAACAAGGGGCTGGAACGTCTAAAAACTTGTCGCGACCTGCAGTGTCCGAGTACGACTAAAAAATTTGATATTTGATGATTGGATTCTAGATTTTAGATAATGCAGAACTTTCTATAACTTTTCTTCCTTAAATTATTAATAAAAAAGTATGATTCCAACTTAGGGGACATATTGTAGGTATATGAAAAACTTTTAGCTTTGGAAAAATGGTGAATTCACATTGGGCTCACCCGCTAAATTTTCAAATAAATACAGATATCCAGAGGTACTCCCCTAGTTCGTAACGAAATAATGAACTTCCAGCAAACTTAGCTATACAGGCTGATTTTTGAAGTTAAATTTCCATGGAAGTTCCAGGAAATAAAGAGCTATAAATTAAGACAAACTTTCAAATACAATCCAAATTTTCGAAGTATTTTACGAAGTTATCTCTAAATGTTTTTGTACGAAATGAAAATTAAAGGAGTAATTAACAGAAATGGCTGTATTTGGTTGAGTAGACTAAAAAAACTTATTATTTGATATAAATTTTGTTCAGAGCTGTGAAAATTTTTTGCTGCAAAGTATTAAATCTCACGGTAACAAACTACCACGTCCTTAGACAAGTGTTACATAATTCTTGGCGTGTTTCCACTAGTGTCGTCAGTAATGAACGCTCTGGAGTGTTGGGTACATAAATTTATTTAAATCCTAGTTATCTGCAGACAGGAACTCGAAAATGAAATTTTAAATTTACGTATATTTTTTTGTAGGATCTTTATACAGGACTGCTGTCATCTCTGTTTCGAAGGTTTAAGGTGCTACAAGCGAAAAGAATAATTTATCCTTTCCCAAGTTACCAACAACCCAAGTAGCAATTTAAATTCTATAAGGTTTGTATGAACAGCTACAAGATTTGTCTTATAGGATACTAAAATTCTTATAACGGTCTACAAAACAATTAAATGATCCTTATACAACTAAAAAGGGTCCATTTTTATACAGCTGTTTGGTTGTATAATAGTTCTATTAAAAGTTTATACAACTCTTATATGACTGTTCAATACACATTTATACAACTCTTAATCGACTGTTTTTTAATCATCTATACAGCTACTATAAAATGATTTATTAGTGTGAAAGTTGCAATTTGAGGAAAAATCAAGCAACATGTCACTTGTCATTTGTTATTTTTCAACAATGAACATTTTTCTCTCAATACTTTTACTTACAAAGTGGGTTACTAATGTCACGCTAGTAATTTCACTCAATTTTCCATATTAATTCTTTCAATAAGAAAGAATCTTCTGTCATCTGTCATTTCTTGTCAAATTCTTACGATCTAAAATTGTTTATGAAAAAGTCTAGTTATAAATACAGTGGATTTTAACATTTTAGAACTTCAGTTCCTTGCCTTGAGAGCGTGGGCTCTCGCGCTTTCTCCTCAGTATCAGAGCTAGTCTTTTGGCGCAAAATGTTGATTATCAGCATACATTGTATTATTAATTACAGTTAATAGAATACTTATTATGTACTTTGTGCCATTCAACTTAATGATAAGATTTTTATAATTAATACTACTGTATATTTTTGTTAAATGAAGTTTCATCCAGAGTAAAATAAATTCTTATATTAATATATTATTATGTATTTATTTATTGATTAAAAAAAATTGATTACTGCTTAAAAGGAACTAAAGTTCTTACCGTGTGTCCCGCGACACGTTCTACCTTTTTTATTTTTCTTTACCTTCCTTCCAGCGCGAAATATTGAAAAATTTCAAAAAAAAAGTTTCTTGATTTTTTTTTCTATTTTGGGAAATCGATAGACTGGTAAACTTTTTCTTCTATCAATCTACATACTTTAAGATACTCATGGAAAAAAAAATCAGCTGTATTGCTAATTACTAGTAGTTGTTACCCCTATCGTCTGGCCTACTACCTCACCTATCAATTTCCTTTTCTCACTACGTTCTAACTATTCAAAAAAATATAGGAGAACACGGTGTATGAGCAACCTTCCCACGTGTCGATACGTTTAGACGCGCGGCTCGCTCGCACGCACGCACATACAGATTCCCCCGGCGCACCGCTAGAAGAGCGTGGAGGATTTTAGAGCGAGCAACAATCCGGGCTTCGCTGCCGTGGAGTAACTGGGAATTGCGCCGGGTGAAAAGTCTCAATGAGAGAAGCCATCGGTGGATATGCCGCATTGAAGCGCTCTCTCTGTTGAAATTTGTGTAGATGGATGAAATGATGGATGGTTGAATGGAGCTTGTTTTTTTTTTGGGAGCGTGTATGTGACCCCAGCGTCACGTTTGTAGTTATATATCTGGAGATTTATGTACTGTTATATTGGAAGGGTTAATGTTAGTGTCAAAAGTCTGATAAAATCGTTATTTCCAATAGAAAGCTTGAATATTTTCAATGATTTTTTGTTTTATTATTTTTTTCGAAAATATCCAGTCAATTTTTTTCATTTTTACGAATTTCTACCATTTTTCATGTCATATACTTGTTCTAGAGTATGTTTTCGTATCTTTTTATTTATGATGTCAATTAAATTTGGATCGTAATTATTATTAACCGCTATTTGCTTTATTATATTTATATTATTAAAAAAAAACATATATATAATAAAGCAAATAGCGGTTAATAATAATTACGATCCAAATTTAATTGACAACATCATAAATAAAAAGATACGAAAACATAGTCTAAAACAAGTATTTCCTTCTGATAAAAACAAAAATAACCAATTTAAAAGCTTAACTCAATTTGGAATACCATCCTTGAAAATAAAATCATTTTTAGAAACTTTAGACTTGAATATTTGCTTCAAAACTGACAATAATTTATCCAAATTCATTAAAAACAACAAATCCAAATCTTCAAAACTAAATAAATCAGGAGTTTATAAATTCAAATGTGGTAATGACGACTGTGATAAAATTTATATAGGTAGAACTTTTAGGAATTTTAAAACTAGAATTTCAGAACACAAACGTAGTTATGACAATCAAAAATTAGATTCCTACTATTCAAATCATTTATTAGCAAACCAACACTCTTTCGATTCAAATTTTGAAATTTTGCATATAGAAACTAAATCCTTCAAATTAAATCTTTTAGAAGCCCTAGAGATAAATAAAAACAAATATTCAGATAATCTTCTTAACGACCAACTTGATATTAACAATTCTCCATTATTAAACCTTTTTACCTAGAAAGATTCCTGTAGGATGGTTGTGAATAAGTTTCCAGGTAAACTTGTTAAATACTTCAGTTAATCCCATATTTAGACAAATTCATTTCATTTCCTTGTAAATAGATTATAATTTTATTGTTAAATATCCCTATAATTTAGTATTAAGGCACTGTATAAATTGAAAATTTCTCATTATACCACCATTCGTTTAAAAAGTTACTGTGTTAGCGAAACGCGTCACAACTTTAAGGTTAAATATAATGTAGATTTAACAAAATAAAATTGTTTGATTTAATAACTTACTATGGATCTACATCAAGTAAAAGCCTCATCTATTCAATTTTTAAACAATATTTGTTACAATTATCGCATAGTCGTAGGAAAAATAGTGTAGATTACTTGTGCCGAAATGATTTTTCACACTCGTTACGTAATATACTATTATAGTATCTACCTCTATTATTTTTTAATACGTAACGCTACCCGGAAGTGATTTTACAGGACTCGCAGGCTTCCAGGACTCGCCTACGACTCTGCCCTGGAAACTCGTAAAATATCACTTTCGGGACTTGTTATGTAAACAACTATTTTCACAAATACATAATATAAATATTTTCCAATATTCACAACGTGCAGATTTTGAATTAAATTTTCGTAAAGTCATATGGCAATTCTGAAAATATTTTTTTACATAAATTGAAATCTCGTCCATCCCATCATGATCAATATAATGGGGATGGAATAAGTGATGAAATTGATGTGTATTTCGGCTGTTTCGAATGGAAATTTATGTAAAAAAAAAACAGAGTGGAGGAGATAGTGAGCGTTTTGAAAACGTTAACTGGAAAATAAATTGATAGATTTGACAGTGTTAAAAATTCTGTTGGAGAATTACCTGAAGCTTACTCCTTTTTTCATGATGAACAACTTAAAGATGTAAAATTTTACTATTAATTAAAGTAAAAATATCGTAGAGGTCATAATAATAGGAAATTTAAGCTGAAATTTTAGAGACACACTCTCAAGTGATTAATAATTATGGTAAAAAATCAGCAAAATCGTATCTACGATATTTTGTATACAGGGTTATACGAAAGTGAGGGATAATTTCAATCAACATTTTACTGTACACTACTGTTCACTAGAAGTGTTCGGGCCAGGAACCAAACACTCTTAAAGCTTGGGAAAAGCCCCAAGTATGATTCAAGCGGATATCCACGCCATAAGAAAGTGCGCCCAGTCAAGCAGCCATTTAGGCATTGAGCTCTTGCGTAATCAGTTCCAAAATGGTGCCTAGACATGCCTAGACAAACTCACAGAACAAGGCGAGAACAATATAGTCACCTTAATATGGATTCCAGGACACACTGGAATAGAAGGAAATGAAATAGCAGATGAACTAGCAAAGAGGGGGACTGAAATACCTTTCTGGGGGCCTGAAACCTTTTGCGGAACCAGCCCCGATTCAATATTGGAAGAAATAGGTAAAGCCGAGAAAAAGAGAAGATCTAGTAGGGCTTCAATCAAAGACTCTTCTGGATGACTACAACCTGTTGAGATCAAATGAATGCATAAGTCGAAGTAATACTGCGCTAAGAGTTTTAACATGGATCCTAACGTGCCTGAATGGGCAGCTGAAAAAGCTCAAAATAGTGAAGAAAGAAGAATGCAGATTTTGTGGTATGGAAGAAGAAACTTCCATCCACATACTTTCCAACTGCACAGCACTTCAGAATCCTAGAGCACAGCACCTGGGAGATTACTGGATAGAATAGGAAGTTGAAGCCTGCAGACATCCTAAAATTCTTCCGGGAAATAGGATTGAAGGAGATGTCTCCCAGTGACCTGTCCACCTTCCTGAGAAGGATGTACAATGGGCCACATGTGGCCTAAGTGCTGTGAGCCTACACACTCACCCTCCCTACTCTACAGATACAGTGTCTGAGACTCTCCTAAGAAACTAAGTGGAAGTAAGGAAGCACAATGGATCTTTTAGGTCTCAGTGGATGTCACCCCAAAATACATACATACTATTTTTCCTGTATTCCAGAGAATATTTCAAAATTTTTGTATCTGATTATGGATCTACAAATCATGCAGAGATTTTCAGGGAAAAAAATTTTTTTTGTGAAATATAAGATAAACTTTTACACGATTTGTATACAACTTTTCAAGTCACTGTATATATTTATATATAAGGATAAGAAGTTTCCGACAAAATGAGAAGTAACAGGATTCGTCCTTGAATAAGCTTCCAAAGGACTCGGATATTACTATGAAGCTGTTACAGCCAATTCAAGCTAATCAAATATTAGCGAACTGTCTAGATATATCCTTGCAGCCTGAAATTACGTATCCTTTTCGTGCGTCTGTACATTTGCAGGACAATTCAAACACTCTATATAATTAAGTCCACTTGGATGTTCCCTTCATTCAACAGGAAATGTTGGAAATATATACAGTGACAGACAAAAGTACGATCTTTTCTGTAGAATTTGTGCGTTAATTTAAACACATCCTTGGAGTAATTTTGCCGAATCGATATCTAGGAGATGTTTGTGAAGGCAATTAAGGTGTGGGTCGTTGAGTCTAAAGTTTATTTGCGGCTTCAGCATCTCTATGATGTGGAAAATGACATTTAATTACTATTATTATTATTTTTGGGGGAAATTGTATGTAGGCGTCTGATAATATATTATCTATACAGTAACAGTGTTGAAAATATTATGATTGATAATATATAGAACGATGAATTTTTTTTTCGGCTGTTTACAAAATTTTTATATGACCAGACCATGATGATCTTTTTATTTATATTCCAGAAAAACAAGATGGATTGAGGACCTTAAGCGACCTAGCGGATACAATTTTAGTCCAGTTTAGAATATTTTTAGGTCATTTCAAACTTCCCGATTCTAAAAATGTTATTAGACTTTCTTAATAAGCCCAGTTGATTTTGTAAAGTAATTAACAAATTTCGAAATGGAAGATCCTGTTCACTGTTTAATTAGGGATCGTCCTGTGTAAATTTACATAGTAAAGCTTTTGGTTTAAAACAGTTCTTATGAATAATGTAGAGATGGTACATTAACCTTTCAAGTTTCCGTTTTTTTTATTTAAAAATTGGACGTTTTTAAAAAGGACAATTAGCTAGACTTGAACGTTCATTAACTTGAAGATTTTGGTGATTTGTTTTTTTATACCCGTTTTGTGTATTTTTTTATTGATTGGAAATTGAAATGTACCTACCTACTTGGTTTTAAATTTCCGATGATCAAATGTAAATGAAGGTACATACCTGAAACAAAAAATTTTGTTTTAGAAAATGAAAACCCACGAGTTATAGTATTGTTGATGGTCCTGTAGGAGTTCTCTCCTAAAATTTCAGTCTAATATTCCTATATTTACAAATTTTTCAAAACAGTATCAAAATTTTGTGAAACACGTCATTTACCATATCATTTAGCCCTTACTATTATTATTATTACTATTCTTTCAATTGAGGAAAAAGATGATAGTCGGACGGAGCCAAATCTGGTGAATTAGCGAGGTGTTCTAGTAATTCAAACCCTAAATTACGAATTTTTTGCATGGCAACATGAGATTCGTGTGCAAGGGCGTTGTCCTGCAAAAACAAAACACATTTGGATAGCTTTCCGCCTCTTTTCTCTTTAATTTTTTCCCGTAATTTCCAGTAATGTCGAATAGTAATCTTCGGTTATTGTTCTACCCTTATCCAAAAAATCAATCATGATTACTCCATGGCAATCCCAAAAAACTGGAGCAAGAACTTTTCCAGTAGATTTTTGGACACGAAACTTCTTAAGTCTTGGAGAGGACGAAGGACATTGATCACCAAGAGTATTAAGCATATCTTCGTAAATCTGCTTACCTGTTACCCCTTTCAAATACAGGTACTCGATGATGGCTCGCGGATACTCCAATTTTTCGATTTTCACAATTTCGGTGGACATATTTTTCTTTTAATTTATTGCATAACTTTGGTTCACTTTTGTGACGTCCAACTTTACACTGACACTTCCAATGAATTATTGTTGCTATGGTAATGCAATATTTTGTTTATACATGGAATAGGTCTGGGCTAAATAGATATCAATACAACCTCGTAAAAATTTTCACTATTTTCTAATAACAAGTTTATCCTCTTTATCCTTCCATCTATGAAAGGCTCATTTAATTTCACATTTTCGTTGTCAATTTGAAAAAAAATATATAAAAAAACCTGTTTCCTTTATATCTCCAATTACCCTTTGTGTATTTCATGAAAGAAAAAACATTCTTTGTAATTACTATTAATCTAATTCGTCCTAGTTCTAATGGTTTTCGTAGATCTCATTCGGATACACAAAACGTCTTGTCCCAACGCATCTAGGTTAATCTTATCTTAGAGCCAATAGAAACTTTCTTGAAATTCAATTCGTAGCAAATTCTACGTTCCATATACTTTTAAAACGAAATATGCTTTATATTAAAAAATGGCGGATGCGCGTGTTGACGCTCACGCCAAATTTTAAAATTCGCGAATGGTTTTTGATAGAAAAATGGAAAATTTCGAATAAACATACTGTATAATTGAAACCAAGGATATGAGTTTTAATTATTTTTTGAATAAACTTGATAATTTCGTAATTAAAACGTAATTAAATTGCAAAATACTCTAAATAAGGTGCGAATTTGATTTTTTAAAAATGGTGGATGCGCAAATGGGTGAATTTGCCAAAATTTTAATTAAGTATAATATAATTACGTTCTCTTAGGTATAACCACCGTACACTAACTACCGACAAGTGAATTCACTTCGTCGATTTATGGGTTACAGAAAATTTCCTTACCCCTCCTATCGTCTGGCGAGTTCTGGCTAGTTTAAATCGAGAGTGTTGAGTACAGGGGTAGCACGTAATGCTAATGTGTTGCTGATCGAAATTTCGGAAATATAATTTTTGTTTTGTTTTCGTTTTTGTAAGCAGATCATTTTTTTTGCGTGATCATTAAAATATTTATACATATTTTTATTATAAAGATGTATTTAGTATAAATATTATAGTGACTTATTTCATTGCAAAATGCCTGGAGTGGTATATTGTTCTGTTTATGATTGTCGCAGTAAACTGAAAGAGAGAACGTTTTTTAGATGCGCAAAAGACAAAATTAGGTAAGAAAAGAGGTAATATAGTAGTATACAAGTAAACATTTTTTATTTTCTATATTATATTGCAGATGTGAAGTTTGGAAAAATGCTTTGGGTTTTAAAGGAAACCACCGATATGCCAATATAAAGGTGGAACAATGTTATAACGCGATAAACATTTGTCATTTGCATTTTTGCTTAATACAAAATCGAATTGCTTGAAAGTACAGTAGTTCTACGACTACAAATAATACCTATACTCCTCTAAAAGTGTTTACGACTGATTATAGAAATATAAAAAGTGTGGATGGGAATGCACGTATACGTTACTGGATACCTACTTAAAAACTGTTTATTGCAGCATTCCTGTAACACTTGCTTAGAATTTATTAAGATAAATGATCTAGAAGGAGAATCTACCCTTTTTATGAAATATAAAGGTTATAGTGTTTCATCCAACATTTTTAATATGGTTGTGCCTCCCAAAAATTTTGTGGAACTCGTTATAGGAATGGAAAACACATTTGTAGATCAATTTAATGAAATAGCCCCTGAATATGGTGTCGGTATGAAGCTTAATAATAGCTTTAAGAATGTTAAATTGTATCATCCTTGTACAAATTTCCCAGTTGATTATTTCTATTCATTGTATACAAGATTACGTAAGATGTACCAAAATTTCCAAACTTTCCGACGCAAGTGAATTTACTTGTCGGTAGTTAGTGTACGGTGGTATAACCAAGGAAATGAATATCAATTATCCTTAAAATAAACTTTCTGTAAAGATAAACATGCTAAGGGAATTTGACATTAACTTAATTCAAAAAGCCTCTTCCCATGTATGAATTATTTATATTCAACTTCTAAAGCCATCCTACACACACTCACTCACACAGACTCAATAAACTAATGGATTTCATTTACTTTCTAATTAGATTTGTATTACAACTTTTCTAATTCTTCTCCCTAAAGAAATCGTTTTCTATCAATTTCCCGGTGAAAAAAGGTCGTTTCAGCATCCGATAGTTTCTTTTCTTCAACGGACAATTTCCACTTTAAAAAGTTTTCTTTCGAGTTTTTCCTTAGTTTGTTAACAAAAGATCCAATTCGGTTACAGACGATTTTTTATGCAGCCACAGAAGGAAAGGTCTGTATCAGAAAATACAGCTTTTTGTAAACTTCGAGTTTTATCCAAATATTTCTACGGCAAGCTATTCACAATATTGACATTTTTTATCTAATCCCATCCCAATTAGATATCTATAAAGTGGGATTAAATACTAGAAAATGTAAAAAATTGATTATCCCGTGCGCTCCCACCAAATTTTCAAATATTCCAAATGGACTTTTCAATATTTTTTCGTACCTTTTTTTGATGTACCTGCATATAAAAAATTTCAATGGTTTTTGTTATAAACTAACAGAACTTCTCTATAGTTTGCTTCTGGCATAACATTTTCTGGATACTCTGTATTAAATCTTCAAAGCTGTGATTGGAGGAAAGTACGTTAAAGAAAGTGAAAAATAGTTTCCAGCTTTTGTCACTAGACATTTTGCAATTTCAGTGGAACAATACATCACTAGTCAGGAATTTTTGTCGTGTCTCTCCATTTATCAAGTCAATCTTTGACTCTTTCCAATATTCGATCCTTTTTAAAATAGAACGAGCTTTCTGGCCGTTTGAATTTTGTACAGTTTTCAACAAAAACGGTTTTTCAAGTAGAAATTTTGTAGAAGACGGGTCTGATGAACACAATACACTTTTAATTTGATTTTACTTGGTTTATTTTATACTACAACGCTTAATATCTTAACCTAACCTTGGCCACGTGTCTCGCACCTTTCGCTCCACTTTTAGAGAGAGAGATCTTTTTTCTGTCACCTGTCCTGTCAGTTGCAGCACAGACATGGGACACATAGACCATAGACAAAAATGTACTCTGTGGTATTGGCAATACCAACTTAATAAAATTTATGAAAGAATATTACTACAATTTATAGTGAAATTTTTGATATATTTGAGAAATTTTTGAAAGTATGATATATTTTGGTTCCTGCTTTAAAAATAACCGATCTCTTCTACATTTTATTATTTTAATATGTAACATATTTGTTCCCCAAAGCCATCGTAAATCATTTGATATTAAAAAACCCTTTCGTACGCAAAAAGGTATCTTTAGAAAAGAAAAAATATCGAAAGAAATCCCAGACAAATCAAAAATATCCAATAATAGATCATAAAATATATCCGAAACGTGCCTTTTTACCCTTTTTCTCGTAAAAATGAATAGGAAATCTCAATTTATTGATACTTTCTCCTACTAAGAACAGTATTCCAGTTATACCGCCAATAAATTTAAACAACTGATAATTCTAGTTGTCACATATATTGTTTACTAATGTGAATTATCGTTTCATTATTGGACGTTTATATTGTTTGATAGAATATGTGTCGCAGAGGTACATGATAAACGATTGTATCTATCTAGGGTATAGGAAATTATTGTTTAATATTCAGATTTCAATTTATCCACCTCACATAAAATATACCTACTGTTGATTATATTACTTCAAAGCAATTTGGAGTTGGTATTTTTGGTTGAAAATGAAATTTTTAGCCTTTAATCCCTTTTTGGGAGAACTATCCATTGATTTATATGAAGAATCTGCCACAAAAATAATAAACTCTTTATTTGGATTGAAATAATATGTAGTAAAATGATTTGTGTGTCTGATTATTCAACGAGACGTTCAAGAGTTTACATAGGCAAAATGGTACGTACTAGCAGCTATCTTAATAATTGGTGAATCTAGAAAGAATCTCCATGAAGCGGAACATTTATTTAATGGGAGATACCCAGATCGTCCTATCTCGAGAACTTATTTTAGGGAGCATCTTCACAAGTTTAAAGCAACAGGTAGTGTTCAAGATGCCTAACGATCTGGTCGACCAACATTTAGTGATGATAAAAAAATTGATATAGTTGCTGAAATGGTAGTAAACCCTACTACCTCTTCAACTAAAGTTGCGTATATCTGTGAAGTAAGTGAAAGTACAGTAGAGAGAATGTTGGCTGAAAATAAATTTCATCCATACAAGTTAAAAATGGTGCACCACCTTACGGATGACGACTCCGACAGAATACTCGAATTCTGTGAATGTATGACAAATAAAATTAGTCAAAACCCACATTACACAAAAACAATTTGTTTTAGTGACGAAAGTACTTTTTGCCTCAATGGAAATGTGAATACACAAAATGTAAGGTATTGGAGTGACACAAATCCTCACACCTTTCGTGAACAACATACCCAATAGTAAATAGGCTATGGGCATTCGGCCTCATTTTTGCGATTTTAACATGGGAATCTCCATAAGGAAATCTAAGGTCCAAATTAGCGAAATTGGCTTCTTCAAGGTCACGCGTCGGAATCCGAGCTGTGGTTAGAT